>VDFB02127020.1:0-26170 GCA_007258455.2 Sequoia sempervirens | reverse complement strand
TTAATATTTATTGTTAACATGTATTTAAGGTTTGAAAATATTTTCCTGCACCTTCGGGACAAGCAGAAGCTATAGCTTTATTTACTATTTTGATGATGAAATATGACCGCAGTGAAAATAGGCCACATTTGCTTAATTCTCATACCACTGTTAGTGTTTGTTTGTTTGAAAGGCAGGGCATTAGTTGTATTGTAAATGTTAGTGCACAATAACAACGGAAGCCAGTACTCACTGTGGGGATTTGAGGAAGAAAAGCAAACATATTTGTAATGAAGTACTCTTAGTTTTCCAATAGAGTAGAGATCAAAGGTATTAACATTACAGCAGATTGTTTAAAAGAAATATCACTGAATATTTATACTTTTTGATTATCCAGAAGAAGTGCATATTGAGTTTTGACTTGACAGATACTGATTATTTTGACTTAGTGGAAGTACAGGGGCATTTCAATGGGAAATTCAAATTTTCTAGATTTGATGAAATCTGATAAATGATAAAATATGAGAAAGTCATCCAGAGGATACCTTGATTTGCATCTTGAATCTGGGAAAATCTAGCAATTCATTTACACCTGTTTTCCCAACAACTTAGATAATATTTTAAAATGGACATTTGTCCCTAAACAATTATCTATAGGGAAAGCATCCAATTCAAATTAATTAAGCCTTATTTCTGCTTCAATTCTCTTGAGTAGTGTTGTTGTCTTGGTCAGTAAGTAGCATCACGCCGAATTGTTTCTGAAGGCATGTTAGTAATTTTATACAGGGCCAACAACTGTAAGTGCTAAGCTCGGTGGTCTGCAACCTGGTCTTCATGGTTTCCATGTTCATGCATTGGGTGATACAACAAATGGTTGTCTGTCAACTGGTATGGTATATATCCTGTCTTTTCAGGTTGTCTCTAGCAAAGTCTTTGTGGTATCAGTGCAAGGGGCTTAGGAGTTGATTTGCACAGCATTTTCATTCCTTGTCTTTGAGTGACAGGAGCACATTTTAACCCTCATGGCAAAGAGCATGGTGCACCAGATGATGAGATCAGGCATGCTGGAGATCTAGGCAACATAATTGCTGGGGATGATGGTATGTTTTACTATTGGTTTGTTGATTATTGTAACAAATAGAAGTTTTTGAATTCTTCAGATTAGTTGTAGTAGCTATGCTAGGACAAACAGAATACAATAAGTTTCATTCGTTAGATTTTCAGCACAAGGTGAATGATTATTTAGAATATGATATGAGGATCATGTGCTCATTTGTTGTTTATTCTTTTTATCCAGGCACTGCTGAACTTTCAATCTCTGACAGCAAAGTATGATGATCCCTCTTGCATGTATTTTTTCATATGTTTTATTTACTCCACCTTGCTGTTTCTCGCAGTCTCAAAGATCTTTGAATGTAGTTACATTGGTGATATGTCTGCAGATTCCTCTTTCTGGACCACATTCAATTATAGGAAGAGCTGTGGTTGTCCATGCGGATCCTGATGATCTTGGCAAAGGTTAGTTTCATCTAATGCAGGGTCAATTGCAAGTTAACATGAAATCTTATACTTTCATATTTTGAAGAATTAATCTATTAACTTTTTAAATCAATATCATAGCATTTGTTCTTTGAGAATTCAATGCAACAAGTTTTGTTGATGATTCAGGTCACTGGGTTCATCAGTAAAAATAATGCTGATCCATAGGCTTTTAATATTAAGTTAAATTTGAACATCTCTATATCTTAGAATACAAATTTTTTTGGGATAAGTACTTGGCGTTTCTCTTTCAATTTGGATGCATTGATTTGCTTTTGGTTGTTATTGACTCGTCTATTATGGAGATGTCAACTATAATTAATTGTTGGAACCTCGGGTTCAGGGATGTGAACCACCGTACACATATCTCATGTTTACTGGTGACTGACTATTATGTAACATAGAACACTGTACAGCATGTAGTTATTCAACTGTCTATGTTTTTTTTCTTCAGGTGGCCATGAACTCAGTAAGACCACAGGAAATGCTGGTGGAAGACTTGCTTGTGGTGAGTTTCTGTTCTACTTAGATTCTAAGAAATGAATAATTTTCTGTTCTATTTATGAACATAGTATCGTTTTCTTGTCATTGGCAGGGGTCATAGGTCTTCAAGGTTGATTACAAGGAGTTGATTGCATGATCGACACCTGGGCAGTAGTTTGCTTGAGAGAAAAACGTTGAATGTACTTAGTATGAGAATGTTCAGAATGTAAGTGTAATAATAAATGAGTACATGTCAGATACTTAAGATTTTGCTTGGTGGCAGTTTGTTGGTCGCAATACAAACTTATGCACATCCATGTGGCAAACACGGCATCTTACCAACCTTTTATAAAGAATAAATTATTATAAGCTGATCTTTTCTAAATTTGTTTGGATGGTGTTATTTTATAGTGAATGGCATTGACGGGAAAAGATTTGTGTTTTAGTAGAATCCATATACTGAATCTCTTTACAATTCTTAGCCGCACTTGTCTTTGGGAACAGAAGTTGATTCTAATGCACCTTTGTCTGCATGATCATCTTCCCACTAACAGCATGAATGTTTTCATACTGCAATAGAAACAGTTTTGTATCAATTTGAAGAATCTCCTTAGCGTTTTTAGTTTTTGTAATGGTTACTAGGGAGGGGATGGGATTTTTGGGAAGTCTGTTTATGACTTGAACCTGTTCCAATGGGAGTAAGAACCCTAAGATATGCTGCTGAACTGCAGCCTTCAGGCCTCCTTTTAAGGAGGTTGCATATCAGCATTGTAGATATTAATAATGATATCAGAAGAAACTCAATTAATCTGATGAAGGCAGGCAATAGCGAAGAGACAATTTTAACTTTCACTATACAAAACTGACAAGCAACCAGTTCCCTCTCCATGAAACTTGCTGTAAGTCAAATCTGATCAAGTTTTACCATGCAAGATATCTCGTGAAAATGAATTTGATTGTTTTACATTCATTAATGTACTTCCGGATGGTTCATTTCAGTGTTTGATGTTTGATTTCATGTCTTCGTTATTTTGAGTCTGAAGTGACTAACAGGTCTTTTCATACTAAGATTACGATAACATAAAGCGATAGACTCCTATAATTGTATCCTTATTAATTGAGAGGTAAACTCAGTGTCGTTTTTTTCTAGCATTACTTGCCATATATGCATGGTGTGAGGCTACAGATGGGAGTAATACTGTTTTAGAAAAACTTGATTTTTCTTCATGGTTTTTCAAGTCATCTCATGTAAGAGGTTGGAAGTTAGAGAGTTAAGGTCTACAAAAAGAACTGGAAGGTGCATTTTGGTTGTAGGCGTCATGTTTTAATATGAGGTTTACTTAGAAATACACTGAATGAAATATGATAAGATATCTGCAAATTGTCGACATTGCCATTGGCATTAAATATAGTTTTGGTTGCAAATTTCATCAAGTATAGTTTTGGTTGCAAATTTCATCTTGTCCATAGCAATAAAGTGCAAGACAAGTTGATTGGGAGTTCAAATGATAATGATGCATCAAGGGAGGAAAAACAATTTGTATGTAATGATAATACAGAGGAACCTAGTAATTTGTGAGAACTAGGCTAATCTTTCTAATATTGCTGTATATATGTTCATGCAAAAAACCAAAGAGAGTCTGGTTATTACAATGTCAAGTAATTTAACTCTTGTATCACACTGTCATGTGTAGATAATGGGTATGCTATTTTTGATTGAAAATCTCATCTTTTAAATAGCAAGTGCGAGAGACAAGTTTATTAACAGTCAAAATGATATGCATCGAATGAGGAAAGAGAATTTATGTATATAATGATAATACACCAGACCTATCATTTGTTGAAGACAACCAGGCTAATCTCTCTAGTATTGCTGTACAAGAAATGTTTATGCCAAAAGTCAGAGATTTTGGTTATTATAGTGACGTTAATATAACTCTTGTATCGTACATCTCTTTGGTTATTACAGTGCCACTGTTTAACTCTTATAACATTGTGTAATATGAAGATAATTGGGACTTTCCCGAGGGGTCATGATGGCATACTTCTATAGGTGTCTTTTTTAAGCTTTTGTTTTATTTTAAAGTTAAATATAAGTACTAGAGAAAAAGAAAATGTTAGATTCTTGAACCAGTATAATTTGAATAGAACAGTAAATTGGATGCTTGAGCAACTAAAACTTGAGAAACGACCTGACCTTGTAGCTACGCCTTTGCCAACCATTGGAAATTCCTCAAGAAATTGTTATTGATGGTTTAATCAGATGGAGCATATTCAGAACAGTTCTTTCTTAATTTCCTAATGGTTGAACTCTTTACCAAAATGTTTTGTCAACCCTTGTCACCAACCATGTTTAAAATGCTGTGAAATTTCTTTAATGCTACTAAAATGCAGATACAAATCAATAACAGAGGAAAATAAAGGATTTCGGCCCAAAAACCAAAAACACAGTATCAAAAAGTTGAAAAAAATCATTTTTATTTGAATTTGATGCAAATTGGGTTTTTTAGGTGTAAAAATAAAGGATTTTCTGGTACGATCGAATTTCGGTCAGAGTAATCAGATTTTGGACAAAGAAACCCAGGTACAAATTGCCAAAATTGTTGTGTCTGCCGCACGTTTAGCGGAGGAGCAAAGTGAAACTATTTTGGTCGAAATAGCATAACTAAATGGTGCTTTTTGGTGAATGCTAGCCTTGTCAAATCGACAGTTGAAAAAGAGAAAAGAATAAGGGTGTATTAGGGATATAGGGGTGCTAGAGTGTGCGTTTAAAGGCATGCCTGCGTGTGCCTCTCGGCCGATTGGCCGTTGAATACAAAAACACAAAAAAATAGACGATCATGCATTTCATGCTAAATTCTGCGCCAAGAATTAAGAAGGTTTTTGAAGGACCTGTATTTTTCATCATTCACGTTAATTGGAGTTTGAAGTTTTTAGAGATCTTTGCGGCAAGACCACTTGCAGTCATTCGGAAGGAAATAAATCCATTGCAAGGCTGTTAGAGGAAGATTTGTTGCTGTTTGTCAAGCTTAATATAGAAAGAGGTGTGTGAGTGTGTCAAGATTTGAGCAAAACATATTGTGCAGATTTTTCTCTCCTCTTGGTCTTCTTTATTTTCAGATTTGGCAATCTTCATTAAGCAAGCTATTTTTGTTTGGCTTTGCTGGTGATTGTTATAAATGATTTAAAAGCGATACCTGTTAAGGCTACCAAAATGAAATGCTAAAATCCTGTGCAACTCGTCTTATTATTGTTCACAGTGATTTGTTAAATATTTGGAATATTGAAAAATGCCACCTGCATTTGCAAACGATTTGATAGCAAAAATTCAAAAAGAGGTTGGATTGGTTAGAATCTTATTTAGAATGCCACGACATTCCCTAGCTCTCTTCAATCTCCTAAGCTTGCTTTCATGGCTATAACATTTTATAACGGTTATACGAGGAAATTGAAGGTTTTGATGGGCAGATATTGGTTAGTTTCACTTAAGAGGCCTTTGATGATCTCTGTAGGGCATTTGTACTTCAAATATTGTTGTTGGGGTTATCATGGATGTTCATAGTTGTTGCACAAACCTTTTTAGAAGGGATGAATTTCATGTTTTCGGTGACATAATCACATTCTTAAATAGGATATCAGAAAGGCTGGAGGCAAGGCCGTTTTATGCATAGTTCTTGTATGTGATCAATGTGGTTAGTGTTGCAACTTGAAAGATTGATTGGGCCATCCTCATTGGTGTGTCCAAAGCATAACTACAATTAGGACAATAAGAACAACATAGTGCAAGGAGAATAATATTATGACGAATAGAGCAACAAAGTGCAAGGTGATGAAGATTATAAGTGTATCTTCCTCTAGGATTCCAACCTCCCTCCCCTTCACAAAAGTTAGTGACATTAGTAAAAGGCAATAGAATAGGCATGCAATATGGCTCCATCTTTAGCTATGCATGCCATTCTTTCTAGTAGATTAGAGGAGAGACGCTAGTAGGGTTGTTACTAAGATACAAGTCGACTTGCAACCTAAGAGAAGAATCAAGACACTTCAAAGAAAAGGGTAAATTCTCCTCCATGGATGGGACTTGCCAACCCTATAGTAGATGTTGAAACGAACATTTTGAAGTCACTAGATAGATGAAGTGAATCATAATACATTGCTACTTTTTAACAAGAAAGGGAAAGTCTTTTTTCCAATGTTTAAAATCCTATCTCCCCTCTTACTCCTCCATATGGTGTTTCAGTTATTCCTTTTCCTTCTTCCCATGTACCTTCATCTTTACTTACAACAATTCCATCTACTTCCTCTCAATTTTTCTTTCTTCAAATCCATAGATGGAGTGAATCATAATCCATTGCTACTACTTCAAAAAGAAGGGGGAAGTCTTTATCCCCATGTTTTGAATCCTACCCTCTTCTTCTTCTCTGTTATATGGAGTTTCACCAAACTCTTTGCCTTCTTCCCATCCACCTTCACCTTCACTTACAATGATTTTTCCTATTTTCTTTCAAAATTACTTTCTTCAAATCCATGTTACCTTCGCTTACAAAACATCCACTTGCTTCCTCTCAAATTTGCTTTCTTTCTATCCACCTTCACCTTGACTCTCAACATAGCACCTACTTCCTCTAAAATCCACTCTTCCTATTTCTATCCTTGCTCCTCACATTATTCCACCTCTTTAGCACATTTCTTTATGTATCTATCTATGCCCACCACTCTTTGTTTATTGTAAACACTTAGATCATCTAGACCTAAGTGTGGGAGATGAAAAATTGTTAGTTTGATCAAGGAGACTACTTCATTTAGTTGCCAAGTGGGTATATTCTAACTTGTTCCACAAGAAGCATTATAGGGGATAGGAAGTGTGTGTTTTTAGACCTAGGTGATAATGAGTGCGGTTTATACAAAAGGTGTACATAACAAAAACCCTAGGGAGAATCTAGAACAAAGGTAGTGTGTGCAAGTAATGGATGGATAATGGAGATGATAAGGTGATCACAAAGGGAAAATGCAAAAAAGTCAAATTATGTACACATGGGTTCCAAAGGTAAGAATTTTTAGCTTTGGAGAGGAATTGAGAAGGGTTTGTATGGATAAAGATGATGACAACAAAAGTTAAAAAAGTGTGCTAATGAATATAGAGAGGAAAACTGTTAAGGGAAACATGATTTAAGGACAAAGGAGGGATTTTGTAGCTTCAATTTTGACATTTCATATCTTGAACCTTCACAATTTTCTTGTAATTTTCCTTTGAGATAGAGAGAACTATTTTACGTAGGGAAATCTATTTACCTACTTAGTGAAAATAGAAAAAGTACACTTTAAGTATGGACCCATACTACATTTTTAGGGTTTATGCAAGGTAAAATGTAGTTAGGTTAGGGAAAGAATGTGTGGGAGAAATTTGGTATTAATATTCCACAAAACTAAGGGCTTTAGGTGGGCACATGTCTCCTATAGGGGTGCTAGGGGAGTTCAATTGGTTTTAGAAGACACAAATCCTTGTTTTCTAGAGGTGATTTTGGATGTTTGGTAAGGGTCTAGGAGGCTTGCATATTCAATTATGATCATCAAGAAGGACAAAAATAAGTGTAAAGTGGGCTAAAACATACTAACAAAACAAACAATAAAATGAGTTAAAGAATATAATAAGGAAGTTGTAGGTGTGTAATTTGTCATTATATTTTTCCATTATTTTATTCAACTAAAGATATTAAGTGTAAGAAGAATGGTAAAGTAAACATATAATGATTATATCATTAAAATTAATGTAGGTAAACACAAAAAATGATACATCTCTTAAATTCTTTCTTCATTTCTCATTTATGCACATGTACCTATTCGTGTAATGTATCACATCAAAGTAGAGTAGTCATAATAGATGGGATAGTAGTGAATAGACCAATAACCAATGCAAGAATAGGTGGGATAGTAGTGATATATAAAGAGAAAGAGGAAGAAGGATCCAAGGGGATTGGGTGTTAGAAACTAGAAATGGATAAGATGCAATTGGTCCACATAAAAAATAATACCTTGGAAAATGTTGGATAAGATAGGATTGGATACGATAATGTTCATGATTATAATATATTTGAGGTTACCATATTAATGATAATGATTAGGATAGGCCCAAAAATAAAATAATGTTTGATAATGATGATGATGATGAAAATTATGTGTTTACCACTTGACTATATGTGTTTCCACCCCAAACTAGCTAAAAAGTTAAAGATTGATGGTTAGATGGTTGCCACTCAACTCTATGTAGTTGCCACCCTAAACAAAGCTATACATGTCAAAGGTAAAAGTTAGTAAAAAGGGGTCATGACATCTGAAAAAAATTAAAAATGGTGATGATGTCAAAGGATATATGGTAGCTACCCATTGATAAAGAGGCTAGACTAGGCATGAATGCTGATGATGTTGATATCATCATAGTTTAAATGATGTATATAGGACATGAACCCATTAAATGGATTGGCAATATGAAGTAGAACTAGTCAAAATAGATTCCAAACTTAAGGTAGATGATAAGGGAGACAATTTAATGTTCCAAAGTACATGTGATCATAGGATAATAGAGGATATGGGGGAACCTATAGATTAGGCCCCTAATGATGAAAAAGGTAAGACATGATGCCCCTACATGGGCTAAGTATGATAGGTGAGTTGTATATTATAAAGGATAATAGAATGTCATGGGAGGATAATTAGGAAAATGATAGTGTATAGGCATGAATTTGCGCCCCCTTGCAAGTTCCCCTTTTACACCCTTCACCTTAGAAAAATCAAACTCGACAATGTAATTCCACATCTTCCATCCATACCCCATCCACTTGGTGCTTGTCTGTAGTGTCAGTGGTGAAATTTCTATTGGGGATGCGTGCGTGACACGCGGACGTTTGCACAATGCACTACAATCCTGACAGGATTCTTGCCTCTAGAATCTATAGAGGTGTTACGTTCACCATTGGGGCCGAAGCGTAATGTATCTAGCTAGGTGCTTTCATTGAAAGCGATGATGAAAATATTGTTTCTGAGCAACAAGAGGTCAAATAATGTGGTGACTTGCTGAGAAAAGATCATCAATATGATATTAGAACATTGGATCAAGAAGAAGGGAATAAATAAAAATCTGTTTTGGAGCCCAATAGGCTTAGTGAATCTGTCATGAGGTAAAGGACATTCCTTTTTCATCAAGAAATCAGGAAGATTGTGAAGAAAATTTGCTTTGGAATGATCTTAAGGTCTCTATTACAAACTTAGATAATGTGCAAGAAATTGGAGTTAATCTATTTGATGAGCTCCCTAACTTCGAGTATGAAAGTCATGATGTTATGATTATGCCAAGTTTTGACCATCACAATGATGAGGACCACTTAGATAAGGTGCTGATTCAAGAACAAATATGTGAAAGCATCCTTAAGTCTGATGATTTGAAGGTGTTGAATGATTTAGAGGGACTTGACTGGAGGGAGTATATCCCCCTCATTGGTGAATATGGGGACCTATTAAGAAAAGTTGAGTAATGGCTTTCTCTTTTGATGCTGTTTAATGACTGCTCTCCTTTTTTTGTCTTTTTGCTTCCAGATTCTAGACTGCTATTTCATAATAGCTTTGTTATGGTTTAGGACTACTTGGTACGTGGTGGATTTGATTAATGGTTTGCATAGCTTTAAGTACTCTAGCAGTAACTTCATGTTTTTGATTAATTATGGTTGGTCTATGGTTATGGTTATGATATATGGCTTGCGTGCTACATTGGATGCTATTTTTTGATGCTAGCTGGTGGTGCTGTTTCCCACCTTGTTTCTTTTCCTTTTTTTTGTGTGGCTGTAACCATGGGATCAAGGACCTTCCCTACTCATCTAATAAAAAAAAATATGGTATAGATATTTTGAACCATACTTCTTGTATTTCTCCTATGAATCTTTTTATTAGAGGTTTTGATGATATTGGTCACTAGAATCTAGAAACTGTTACTTTACATATTGAGTTATGCTCTATTATAATACTTGCACTTGTTTATGTTTTGATTAGGGATAAAAAATGGGTTTTGAAGGGGCCCGAAACCCTATACAAGAGAAGACAACTGAACCTTAAGATAATATCATTAAGCATAAATCAACCCTATAACAACAAGCTGCAAGAAAGATAACTCATAAACCACCAACAGCCCAACAACAACCACTAATAGATAATCATGACATCATAGGCTATAAAAGATACACAAGCATGGTCCCGAAGCCCAGATACAACCTGGTTTTATCTGAGACCAGAAACCCCACCCAAGTTTTGACTAAAATAAAAACCACCTGAAACAATCAAGCATCAAACTAGCACAACAACAACCACCCATCTGCTTAGAAACAACAGACTATAACCCATCAAAAGAAAATTTAATGGTTAAGATCACCATTAAACCCAACCTCCTAATCAAAAATACCAACACACAAGAGGAGACACCCCTTGAAGATATGAAGCGCACCGCAGACCAACCCCAAATCCACCTCAAGAGGACTGAGCTCCCCTCTATAGGAAAGGATACTATGAAAACCCAAAAAACCAAGAGCACACTTCTTCATCAACCTCGGCCTCCACCTCGATAGGAGAAAATTCCACCTCAATAGGAACACCGCTAGAGGAAACCAAAGAAGAGGACAACCATCCACATCCAACACACCCACCTCCAACTCCATAGGAAATGACTCCTAACCATCAAGAGCTATCTTCGCCTCAAAAAAAGACAGTGCATAGGAAATGGAAGAGAGTTAAAGCTCCAGAAGAATGGGAAGCCACACCATCCTTTGGTTGAGCATACAGGAGCTCCAAAAGAAGTGCAGGAAACCAGAGGGCCACCTTAGCATCCTTCAGCATAAAAAACTTCTGGGTGTTCAGGAAAAGCGTGAAAACAAACCTAGCTATCAGTCAAAGACAATACCAAATACATCAGGAAACCTTCTGCCAACACAAAACACCACACCAAAAACTCCTCCAAGCAAAAGCTGTGAAAACCCAACAAAGAGATTCCACAAAGGAAACAAACCCCAAAAGATGAATAATCTTCACAGCCCAAAGGGGGTTCACAACAGGGCACAAATCCAGACACAAAATCTGAAACATAACATAGAGCATATAGCAATAGGCCTCAAGAACCATCTCCATCAAAATAGGCCTCAAGAACCATCTCCATCAAAAAAAGCCAAGGAAACAAAACCCCCCGGCCAAACCAATGAAACACCAAGGAGAAGGAACCAATAGAGCAACAAAAATGAACCCAAGAGAATGGGGTTCCAACCAAAAGCTTCCAAAGAGAAGAGACTAGGTAAGGCCCAAAGGCAAGCCTTACCCTCAAAACTGGAGCTGAAGAGAGCGATACTTGAAGAGGTGCAACTCCATAAGCAAATGAGACCAGAATGACAGAGATCTAACTCTTCCATCACCCCAAAAGCAAAAGAAAAACCAACAAGCCGCCAACAGAGAAAAGCCAAGGTGCACAAGCCTGAGCAACAAAAAGCCACAACAGTATCCCACCAAAGAAAATCAACCCCCAACCCCTCACGCACTACCAAAAATACACAGAGAACATGAAGATCACTCTTCAATGTCTGCTAGTAGAGATAAGGCAGCCATAGAGCAAGGGAAAGAGGAAGATCCCCCGAAAAGGAAACAACAAGGTCGGCACAGACAACCCCAACACCAACAGGGAAAGAAGGAACAAACTAGACCGAAGAAGCCACCAACGAATCCTCCAAAGGACACCATGCTGCCAACCAGAACGTAGCAACATCAGCGAAAACAACCATGTCTTCAGCATCGACATCCTCATCTTCATCATCCCCATTCGCCTCCTCAGCTGAACCCACCGCAGAACTCAAAATCGCACTCCCTCCTGAACTCCCGCCCATCTCCTGAACTCCCGCTTCAGTATGATCTTACACTTTTTTATGTTATTCCAACATCTCTTTCCTTTATTCTCATCTTAGGTAGAATATGGATTCAATTTATGAGTGCAGTGCTGTCACCCCTCTATCAATTTATTAAATTTATTCATAACAATAAAATATATATAATCAAATTTGACTAAGAGCCTCTCCAATATTGTGAATAGATGGATATTTTTCATTAGGATATCCTTTCTACATCTTACACTATTTTTGATTTCGTACTCACTTCCCCTAAACAACCTACACTATCATCACCTCTTGTCTATGATGCTATGTAAGTTCCCTTTTATTCTTCTAATGTGTGTCCTAGTGATGATTGAGGATCCATATATTTAAACCCTTCTTTCATAGGTGAGAACAAAGTAGACATCTCTCACTTTGACATTCCATATTTACATTCTAAGCCCTCTACATCACAATATTCTAATAATCCTAACAATAATACTTCCTCTTCTTAATCATGTGACTACACAAAACAAATTAACTATGCTACTGATGGGCATCCTTCACCTTTATCAAAATTAGAATCCCATTTTTTTCTTGGTTTTAAACTACTATAAAAAAGTGGATATTAAGGCAATGTTTTGGTTATAATGAACAAGGTATCAATATTCCTTTAGAGCCTACACCACATCTCTCCATTACGGGTCTTGATTGCCAATATCCTCACCCCTCCAAATATTTATATCATAACTTCATTAATGTAGACATGATTTGTACATCTATTAATTCTTCTCTAACCATGTTACATCTTGACCTAATTATACAATATTCTCAATCACCTACACTATCTTTAGATGTCTTCTCTACTAATGAAGCTCTAGATGAATTTCTTGGTGTATATGATCATATGCCTTCATATTGTTATGATCATGGATTCTTCTATTGTCTCAATACCAATGCATACTTTGGTGAATCTATTATGTTATATGATGATCCCCTTCCATCTCCTTAGATTTATGACCATTCTTGATGCTAGAGACCATTGTACTCTCCTAGTCAACCACACTATTGATGTCTCCATAGATCTCATAATCCTAAGAAAGTTATTAAAATTGTGGAATATTTCTTGTTGGAAGAGAAATATTCACATTCTAAAATCTTACACAAATTTTGAGATCTCTTTTCCTAGACATATCAAGATATGAACGTCATCTAATTTGAGGTTATGGTCCATAACATAGTGCTATATCTTGATGCACAACTTGTAAAAAAAAAAAGTGTATCCCAAGGTGGTCCTAATGGTCAAGGATAACATTGACCAGCTCCTAAAAGATGGCTTTATCCATGTCATCAACTATTCAACTTGTATTTCTAACATCATAGTTGTCACCAAACTTTGTGGCCACATTCACACTTGCATCAAATTTCATGAGTTCAACAAAGATTATCTCAAGGATGATTTTTCACATCCCATCATTGATATTATTGCCAACTTGATTGTAGGTGATGTACTTTTTCCTTTATGAATGGATTCTAGGGTTACAATTTTTTTTTTTTTTTTATAGCCTTGATCAATACAAAATGGCCTTCATAACACTATGGGGAAAGTTCTATTTTGTGGTAATTCCCTTTGGTCTAGAGAATACTAGTGCAATTTACCAATGATCCATGACCCTCATATTTCATGAGTTCATTCACAACATTTTAGAAGATTATGTCTAATGATATATTGGATAAGTTAGTGCTCCACCAAGATAATGTGCATAAGATTCATCTCATTTTAATGTCTTCATCTAGAAAAATCCACTTGAATCCTCAAAAGTTTGACTTTGGTGTCAACAATGGAAAACTTATTGGATTTATTGTATCTCATTGTGGCATTGAGGTTGACACTAAAATGATAGATTCTATTTTCAACATGCCAATACCTCAAAAAATTTCTCTACTCTGTAATCTTCAAAATTCATTTCAAAATTCATGGATCATACCCTTCCCTTTAGGCACATTCTTAAAAAGGATGTTCAATTTTCTTAGAATGAGTGTTAAATGGATATTAAGACCTTAAAATATTTTGGATAATCCCTCTACTCTAATTCTTGTTATTCTTTGATGTCCTCTCATTATTTACACTTCCACTTTGTCTCATGCCTTAGCTACTCTTTGGCCCAACATGAAAATGATTGTAGTGAGCATGTTGTTTACTACATTAGTTGTACCTTGCTTGATTATGAAACTTGTTGCACAACCTCAAAGAAGAAATGTTTAGCTTTATTTTTTGTTAAACAAAAATATGAAATTACCTTATCCATGTCAAAATGCATGCATTTTAAAATTGACCCTCTAAGCATTATTTTCTAAAATTGACTTATCAGGGTACTTAGATAAATAGGTCATGATTTTGATTGAATTTGACTATTAACCCGGACAAGCTATAGTTGACCATTTAGTTGATGCTCCTCTTTTTATTTTCTAAATCCTTTTTATTTCCTTGATGATCACATCCTATCTATGAGAATTACCCATCCTTGAAAATTATTATTTGATGGTTCAAGATGTTAAACTAGTTTTGGAGTTAGTGTCATCTTGGTCCCTCCTTTAGGACCATTAATTCCACTTTGTTTTCATCTAAAATTTTAATGCACTAATAAAATTCCTAAGTAAAAATCCCTCATTGTTGGACTACATACCATAGTATCTCTTCACATTAGCTATATTTATATTTATGGTGATTATAAATTAATCATAAGGAAAGTTACTAGTACCTATCAAGAACATCAAGGTAAACTTTCCCAATATTGTGACCTTGCCTAATCACTTCTTCATCATTTTTCTTCTTTCTCGATAGATACTATACCATGAAAAAGATAATTTTCATATCCAAATACAATGCATATCAATAGTTTCCTTATTCCCATTAATGATATGGAAGGTCATCATCAATTTTTTATTCTTACATTATCTTTACCTGGTATCATGGATAGTTTTTGTGACACTTTCTTCTATTGCACCATCGAATTAGAGGGATGACTTGGTCTTCTATCTATAATTATCTAAAATATGGTATACACCCTAATAATTCTTCTAAAAATACCCACACTCATATGCATAAGATTGCTACATGTTACATTCTTCTTTCTAATGTGTTATATCAATGATATTATAACAACCTCCATTTTTTTAACATTTAATTTGAGATCCCAATTTCCCTCCAAGAGGTCTATTTTGGTGGATGATCACTATTTTAATTATTTTTTCACATGGGGTACTATTGGAAAAAGATGGGACATGATTTATTTGAATTTATTAAGACATACCTATAATTTCAACAACATAGTAATATCATTTGTGCTCTTGTACAAGAGCTCCAAGCTTAGAAATCCCCTTGGCCATTTTTCTTTGGGGCTTATATTTTATTGGAAAAATTTCTCCACATTCTTTTCAAGAACATACCTTCATAATCATTGTTATAGATTACTTTATGAAGTGGGTTGATGTTGTTCCTCTTTGTTTTACTACTACAAAAGTAATCTATAAATTCTTACTCAATAACATAATTATTAATTTATTTTACACAAATGGCTCTGCAACGGTCGCATTTGGGCAGCATTGTGTGTGGGAAAGGATTTTTGAAATCCTTTGAACTAGGTGATGAAGGCGATGGGGATCTTGAAGTGGATGGCTTATTTTCTCTACTGGTTTCTTCGCCAGTTGTTAGTGTGCTTCTCCTAGCACATTCTCTTGTTCTCTTTCCTTTGTGGTGGTTCGGGGCTATGGGTTTTGTGGTGAACCTTCCTACTAACCCTCCTTGTGTGGTTCCTCCTCACAATGATGGTGTTGAAGGATTTCCTGTGGCCTTGTCTTTGCTTGTACCCCCTGTTTTGGTGGAAGATGCATTCCTCTTGGACCATTTCTTGTCTTGTTTCCTTTGTGTTGCTGCTACTGATGGTTCCTTTTTCTTTCACATGTTGTTCCTCAGTGGAATGGCTTGTTTTCTGATGTTTCCTAGCCTTTCTTTGGTTGAAAGGTGTGCTAATCTGATGGGTTTGTTTCTTGCGGCTTGTCTTGGTTGGTTCGTTCTACTACTAACTTGGATCTTGGCTTTGGGGAGGGCTTGGGAAGTATCTCTTCCCTTGTTGTTGTGGTTGGTTGTGTCTGGGTGTGCTTGGTTGCTTCTTGTTCCTTCTTCCTTGCCGCTAGTGTGACTTGTTTCATTATTGGGGTTTGGTCCTCATTGGACTGGTGGGTGGTTTGGGCTGCTTTGGGCTCTTAGAGTTTCTGGTTATTGGTTGCTCTATTGCCTTTAACCTTTGGTGCTATCTCTGTTTTGGAAAGCATCTAGAAGGCTGTGCATATTGATTTTCTTGCTATGAAGGTTGGTTTGGAGTGGTTTTCTACCCTCCTTGTTGCGGTTGTGTGTGCTAGCCAAGAATCTAGTGTGTCCTATTTCTTTGTCAGTTTGAGGAGTGTGGGCTCTTTCAGTAAGATCTCTTGGTGGTTAAGGAGACCTTTCCTTATTTCGATGTGGGGGGGTTTGTGCTCACGTTATCACTTGAAATTGCACCGCTGAATATAAAATTCAACACCTCGTAACATGGGAAGACCTCTAAATATGTGGGTTTCTTGTAAACAGAGGTCAACCTCCAGAGAAGGTCGGCTTCCTTTGTGTTATCACCTAAACTACTAATCTTTGTGAGGTAAAGGGAGAAGGAATACATAAATTGGAAACTACTCCTATGGTGATACACCAAATTTGTTCAAACATGAACAACTGCTTAACACACAATTTTCAATCAACTAGTAAAAGTTGATATGCACAACTCAATACTCATATGATATTGCATAAATGTTTTATAAGAAAGCTACGATACATATAGTCCTAGAAGGATGATAAATTCTCCTCACAACTAAAACTGTTTGCATCACTAACATAACCTATAACCTACAATATACACATCTCCTCTGCTTAAAAGTGCTATTAATGAGACAACTAACAAGGAATAAAAGAAACTCACATGTAAATTTATCAATCATTCAACACACTCAATGAAACAGATAACTGAGAAGGCAGAAGTTGCTTTCTTTATTGATCTCCAAAGGTGAAACTGTACATACAATGTCTGTAAATGAGTTACAAAACTCAATATTCTCCTCTAAGGACTCTCAGAAGTCACAAAGCAGAAAAATATGCAAGTCAGAACTCTTACAAAAAGAGGCAAAAAATGTCATATATACGAAAGTCCCAGCCCCTAGGGCTTACAAAATATCAGCCTTTTTAAAAGAAATCCGCCCTTAGATCTTTTGAAGGAAGTTAATATTGCATTAAACGTGCGTCCCTACTATCCATTTCGGTGAAGAGATGCTCCAGGGGTGTCCTCCTTGATCTTTTGCAATGCATTTAATGTGCCAACCTCTGGCCTCCGTGTTCACTTTCGAACCTCCCTGAAGAGTTGCTTGAATGTTTTGAAGCCCTTATCATTAATGTTCATCCATTCTTTCCAGTTGACATCCCAGCTATCTCTGTGGTCTTCGCGTTTCTGTTACTGATGACACCTTCTAGATATCGAACTGATCCATCACTTTGTTCTCAGAGAAAATCCACATTTCTTACGTTCTGTTGATCTTCTGCACAGGGTTCAAACTACCACGGCTTTCCTATAGCTTCCTTTGATTGGTTGAACATATGTTACATGGGATCGCCAGACGGTCAAAGGTTGTTCAAACTGAATTGCATGTCGGTGAGACACTGACCGTGTCTCCCCGATGTGATTATGCCCTTCAACAGTTATCGACATAGCTTGGGACTGTCGGCGGGACCTCATATCGAATGCAAAAGTTATATCAATACCACAGAAAACCACCAATAAGAAAATCATTATTGGTTAGAGGTCATGGCGAGCTCCCATCGGTCACATCGATATCCCCTTTCATTGGAAAAACCATCGCTGTCGGCAAGACTCCACATTGTTGGAAGGACTTATCATAGATATCAATCCCTCTCGGTGAGACCTTATGCCAAAGGAAATTCCCTTCGGTGAGCTGAGACCATTTCGGCAGAACCTTAGTGGGTTGGGAAGACCTCTCGCCGAGCTCAAGATCTTTGGGCAAGCTCATTTCATATCGGGGAGACCTCCATTGGTCGAGGAGATATCATAGTGAAGGTACCAACTTTTGCCAAGACCCCATCCTCTTGGGAAGACATCTCCCTGGGACCATTCTCTTCGGCGAGACAACCATCATTGGCGAGACCTTTCTTTGAAGCTACCACATTACGCCGAAGGAATTCCACTTTCCCCGAGGGATCGATCATTTCTTTCGATGAGACCCCCTTGTTTCGGTGAGACATTATGCCGAAGGCGATCCCCTTCGGTGAGACTTCGTTCAGTCACTGAGACATTACAGCGAGGCCCACGTTTCTTCGTGATGACACTTCTTTTCACCGAGACTTCTTCGGGTTGGCGAGAATTTTCGCCGAAGGCACAACCTTATACCGAAGGCATCATCCCTTCGGTGAGACTTCATTTGGTTGCTGGGACCTCATGCCGAACTCAAATCTTTCTCTGATGCCACCCCTGTGAACAACTATCAGCATGATCTCCTTCCAAGTGGAGAGATACATGAAGACTCATGGTGCCCCGAAAATCCAGGTGACTGGCACATTTAGCCAAATAGAACGCACTGCTAGTTGGCAAGACAACAGGAGGGTCTTGCCAACTTTCTTCCCTGATGAGTTTTTTGTGCCAAAACCAATTGAGGCATGCCTTCCAACAGACCTCTCTGTGAAATAGCGTCAGATACATGACCTAACCCTTGATGCAAATGTCCCCAATTTTTCCCTAAAAAGAAGACTTGGAACATAATTTATCCCCTACCGATTGAGCCCTCAGAGGGTGAAAATTAGCGTTACCTCTGTGACCTTTGGTCGGATGTTTGCGCAATAACATGAACCAGTAGCCAAAGCTTGTCCATTGGCCCAACGCCACTTAGTGAAATTTCTAAATGTAATTCAAGAGCGCTTGCACATGGCTGCAACTGACTTGAGACCCATAGAACATAACTGGTTGCCGGAACTTACGAAATAGGAGAAACTGAAACGCAACTATTTACTGTGCTGGAACAACACTTAGGGAATGAAAAAACAATGAAAATAAAGTGCAGAAGCACTTATTGAAACATAAAACCTAACCTAATATGTACAATGGAGGAGCTTATCAAACCTCAAAACAAGGCTTGAGGTGTATCCCATTGACTGGGATAGGAAGCACTTCACCTTCAGTTGTGGCCAGTTGGTAAGCATTGTGTTCTTTGCAGTTTTTGATAATAAATGGACCCGTCCACATGTTGTCGAACTTGGTGTGATGGCTCGACCTGCTTTTAAGAACATCCCATTTCAGCACAAGATCTTCCACCATGAAATCTCTTGATCTAGTTTTCTTATCAAATGTTATCTTAGTTAGGATTTGCTGACGTTCCATGTTCTTCATAGCCTTGTTTCTAGTTTCTTCTAACTCCATCAGTTGAGTATATCTTAAGGCAAGTGGGTCAGTGTGTTCAAACAGGACCAACTAATTGGCAATGTCCAAGGCGGTCAACTTAGTAGAAATAGGTAATTTTGCTTCTTTACCGTACACCAACATGTAAGGTGAGTTCCCAATCACCTTCTTAGGGGTAATTCTGTTTGCCCAAAGAGCAGTCTTTAGCCTAGCATGCCAATCCCTCTGATTTCTTTGAAGCGACCTTTTGATAATGTTAATCAAATTTTTATTAGTGGATTTTGTAAGTCCATTGCCCTGAGGATAATAGTTGGAGCTTGTGTTCAAGTAAATGTCATTCTTCAATGCCCATTCAACAACCTTCAAACCAACAAATGCCAGGGCGTTGTCAGAAATTATAGAATTTGGGACTCCAAATCTACAAACCATGTCTTCATAAAAATTCAACACTGTTGTTTCATTAGCTTCCTTCAGAGGCAAAGCTTTTGTCCATCGTGTAAAGTAATCTATTGCTATGATAATCCATCGATGGCCTGCACTTGAGGGTGGGTTAATTGCCCCTATGAAGTCAATTCCCCACTTCATAAATGGTTGCTCTATCTGAATTGGTTGCAATGGAAAAGCAGCAAGCTTTTCTTTGCCTAAAAACAAGGCACATTTGGAACATCTCCTGACATATGTATGTGCATCCTTGAACAAGTCAGGCCAATAATAGCCTGCTCTTAAAATCTTATAGGCTGTTTTCCTTGCAGCATAGTGACCCACCAAAAGGTCCTTTATGGAACTCATGTAATATCTGATCCACTTGATCATTATCAACACACCTAAGCAGTACTCCACTATGATCTTTCCTATGCAACACATCATCAATCAAGATGAAGGGAATAGACTAAAGTCGGTAGTACCTCCTCTTCGTTCTGTTCAAATTAGGTGGACATTCCTCGGTTCTCAAGAAATGTGACATTTCCTGCAACCAGCTGGTAGCTTCATCATCCGCTATCGCCACATTAACCAAAACTGAGTCTCATTGATCATCTACTATTGAAAAGTCTTCGTTAGCCAATTGCTGGCATAAACCTTTTATCCTTATCAATTTAGTGACTTGAATATCCACATCGTACTCCATAACTCTTGTGATCCATCCAGCCCGTTTTTCATTTAGATCTTTACTGAG
Source organism: Sequoia sempervirens (assembly GCA_007258455.2). Lineage (NCBI taxonomy): Eukaryota > Viridiplantae > Streptophyta > Pinopsida > Cupressales > Cupressaceae > Sequoia > Sequoia sempervirens. Next base: position 5,615 of record VDFB02127020.1, on the reverse strand, counting down.
TAAACATTCTTTGACGTTGGAATGTGCCACCTGTAGATAAATTTTGTTATGAGACAATAGATGTCTAAATTTCTTCAAACTTTTCACAACAGCCAGCACATGTTTTTCTACGAAAGTATACTTCTACTCATAGTCTTCCAGACCCTTGCTGAAAAAAGCAATGGGCTGCTCCAACCCTTCTACATTTTTTTGCACCAAGATTGCAGAGATTACATCAAAACTACCAAAAGCATACAAGGTAAAATCCTTACTGAAATATGGGTTGACTAAATTTGGGGCGGAAGCTAACCCCTCCTTGATCAGTTGAAAATTGTCTTTTGCTTCTTGAGTCCATTTAAACTCTGCATTCTTTTTTAACATAGTTGTAAGGGGTTTTAGCAAGGCTGCTATATCAGGGAGAAATCTCCTAACAAAATTGATACAACCAATGAAACTCTAGAGTCCTTTCTTATGCTGGGGCAGCTCTAGGATTGCTACAACTCTTTTAGGATCCACAGTAATTCCTTCCCTAGATATGACATACCCAAGAAGCTTTCCTTCATGAAAAGAGAAAACACATTTCTTGAGGTTCAATGATATACCAAACTCCCAGCAACATTCAAAAACCTGCCTCAAATGGTCAATGTGATCTACTGTCTTCTTGGAATAGACAGTGATGTCATCAAGATATACTAAAACAAACTTATACATTAAGTTGCTAAAGGCCATGTCCATAGCCTTTTGGAAGGTTGCTCCAGCGTTAGACAAACCAAATGGAATTTTCCTATGTGCCATTGTGCCCCACTTTGTGGTGAAGGCAGTTTTAAATTGATCTCCTTCCCTTACCAAAATCTGGTTATAACCAGAATATCCATCCAGTAAAGAAAAACTTTCAGAACCTGACACAAATTGAAGAATCTACTTGATAGACGGAAGAGGGTGCCTATCCTTTAACGAAGCTTTGTTCAAATCTCTGAAGTCTACACATAATCTAAGCTCTCTGTCTTTCTTCCTGATGGGAACTAGATTTGCAACCCAGCTAGTATGCTTTATGGGAAAGATAATCCCACTTTCTGTAAGTCTAAAGACTTCTTTCTGCATCAATGGCTCCAGTTTGGGATTAACTAGCCTTTGTTTCTTCCTTATGGGTTTGGCTGCTGGCTCCAATTCTATTGTATGTTGTGTAAGACATGGATCAAATCCCTTCAAATCTCCATATTCCCAGGTGAATATGTCAATGAATTCTTGGAATAATTGCAGAAAAGACTGCTTTTCAACAACAGTGTTTATTTTCCCTATCTTGAGGCTTCTCTTGGGTGCAATTTCTAAGTCCTCATAATGATCTTGTTGAACCAGTAAATTGGCTTTGTTAGTTTTAGCCTGATCATCAAAGTTGAAAATACTTTCTAAGGTAACCAAACCCTTAGGCAACTTGTTGTTCTTCAATTGCAGTACCTGGTCTCCATACTACTGTTTAATCCTCTCCTGGTTTGATGCTGCAAACACATCTTCTTCAAGTAGAAACTGCAGAATCTGCTCATCGCTCTCAAAGACCTACCAGTTAACATTGTTATCGAAAGTACAGCGCCTAATAATAACCTTAATGTGTTGCTAATTACACTCTTTCCTTATTGTTTGGAATGTCAACCTCAGCCCTGCACGATCGCTAATCTATCACATGTTGATTCCCCGATTTCAGGAATTAAACCCATATTGTGCGCCCCTAAAATCCCTCAACAAACCCAAAACCCTATGCTTATACAATTTAAGAACATTATTTTTAATAGCATTCAGCTCTAACCCTGAGCTTCTACTACCACATCTTCACTATCCCCATGCACCTTCCAACTCTTAATTCCACATCTATTCCGGCAGCCCTAAAATAAGACCTTCAATATTCGCATTAGGTGCTATTAGGCGTGCATGCAAAAAATGCAAACCTAAAGGTTGCATAATATCTTTTAGCTCTTGGGGAAACCAATAATGCACCCCCACCAACACCATGTCTGCTCCTTGAGCCATCAAAATACATTTCTCAGACTTTGTCTTGTTGGTCACAACCATTCATTGACCTCTTAACCAAGTTAGGCATCACTACATCAACCTCTTGAAACATGTTACCCATACCAGCATCTGACACCAAGTCACTTTTAGCACTAGAAGTTTGGCTTGCTGCCCACTCATCTAGAAGTATATAAGGAATATCATTGACAACAATGCAAGGATCAAAGATAGCAGCATGCTCATCTTGTTCAGAAATTATGCAATTGGTATTCATCCCACTAGGTATATAGGGTTCTATATTGTCTTTTGCAAGTAACTCAATCTTAATGGTTACTTTAGTTCCATACCTAGTATGGAACAACATGTGAGACTAGTTAGAAGAAAGGTATCCCCCTATTTTATCCATAAACTCTCTTGACAAACATAACCCAAAATACGGAGGCAAATCTACCACATAAATGTCCAGGGAAATTGAAAAATTAGGGCAAGCATGTAGAGTTAAGCTAGCATCTTTGATAAGACCCACTGTATTAATAGTTGAGCCATCTAGCTGGACTACTCCTTTCTCTAAAGGTTGATACTTTAATCCTAACTGATCAGCTACTTGCTTGGGCATCACAGAACAGGTAGCACCGCTATCTACCATACAATTGTGCACTAATTTTTTTCCAATAATCAATGAAACATAGAATGGAGGAGGTCTCACATTCTTACCTTGAATCATAGATTTCTCTTTGTTGCTGGGATTAGCAACTTTCCCTTGATCATCATTATCCATTATGACCTTTTGGGAATCAATAGCAACTTGCTCAGGATTTATATCTTCAAATAGAGCCTTTTTAAGTAGATCTTCCTATCCTGGAATGCTTAAGGAATCCCACGTGGTCATATTCACATTCATCTTCTTCATGCTGTCCACAATATTATAAGGTACAGTTAAAGGTACCTTCTAATGTACTTTAGCAGCAACCGGTTCTTTATTCTTGTGAGGCTGCTCTTTGATTGGTAAGACAGTAGTTCCTTTTGGTATATTTAGAATAGGTGTGGATGATGCTTCTACAATTTCAGGCCCCTTGTTTTCATTAGCTGAATACTCCACCTCTAGAGCTCTTTTCTTAGCTCGTGTATTGGCTGCAATTGTTGAATCAGCATTCACACCACAAAACTCTTCACTTTTCCAATTTAAAAATGCAGTCTCATTAAAATGTATATCCGGTTGTTGTTAAGGTATATTAGCAGGTTTATCTGGCTACAGACTGACAATGTTTTGGACCATAAATGCCTGATTAACTACCCCATTTGAGCATGAGGTTGGGTTATGTGCTTGATTACATGAATAACACAATTCATTTTCTATCACAAAGTTATTCTAGCCTAGAACCATATCTTTCACTGGACTTGTAGCATTGAGAGGAGCTGGATTATAAGATTGGAATGGTCTTTGATTAACATTTTGCCTCTGATAACCACCTTGATAGGGTTGCCTATTTTGTTGATACTGATATCCCTGATTTTGATAAGACTGATTTGCATTATGATCTTGTTGTTGGTTTTGCTATCGGAAATTCAGCCTTGCCCCTTGATACTGTTTCTTCATGTTGATCAACTCATTTCCCATAGTTTGTAAAATGCTTTCTATCTTACGCTAACTAGACTTGATGCAATTCACTTGATGGTCCTGCAGCTGATGCTCCCTAGCTCACAGCGATGGGTAATGCTGGAAAAGTAGGTAAAGGGGCTAAAGATGGCATTTGCAATGGCATATTTGATTGAATTTCAAGGAAATAGGGCATAGGTGGCCTAAGTGCTAACTTTCCTGTCTGAATGAGGTTATTTTTTTCCTTAATAGCTATGCTATAAGCCTAAGGTAAAGAAATACCCCCCATGGACTGTATCATGACTGAGATATCACTATTTACACTTTTCTAGTATAAAAATGCATAATCAGCAAAAGGCCTTACCATAGTAGGTATTCTGTTCCAAGTCTTCTAAAATCGAATATTGAAGTCTGCCATTTGTTCTTGTGGGGCCCTTTTTATGGTTGTTAACTACTCTACCAAAGATAGGTGATCAGATTTTTCCTCAAAAAATCTGGTAAATTCATCACCAAGCTCATCCCATGTTCTTATAGAACCCACTGGTAAGCTTCTAAACCATTCCAATGCCTTCTTCTTGAAAGATGCAGCCAACAATCTCATAGCTACATTTTCCTGTGTCACATGATGTACATTGCACAATGCTGCCACATCTCTGATATGCCCAAAAGGTGTCACTTGTCCTTCTCTAGTAAACTCTAGTAACCCTTTTAATGCTGCTAATGGAATATCATCATGTTGCGCTAGATTAAGGGGACTACCTTGGTTGAACGGTACGAAAGTAAAGGCCCTTGGTGCTTCCATTGAGCTGGAATGCGTTGGTATGCTTGTTGAAGCAGAACTTGAACTTGGTTGAAAAGTATTTGTTGTAGCAAAAATACTATTTGTTGAACAATTGAAAGCCCCTAATGATGAGGTAAAAAGTTTTGTTCTCAGAGTAGATGTTGAACGCCTAGCTAGAAGGTATCTTCTTCCTCTCCTTGTGTATGAAAATAGTGTCTTGTCACTAACACCAGGTGGTGTTGACTAAACTCTAGGAGAAGGTACAATCCTTCTAAGAGTTCTCCCTCTTCTTCTTGGAGGAGATAAATGTAAAAACTCTACAGCTTTTGAACTTCTAGTTTCTATTTTTCTCATATAAACAAGCACATTGATCCTTTCCTCCACACAAAGTCTCCAAATATGCTTAAAAAATGACCTCTAAAAGGCTATTAGCTCACTGTCAGCACATCAAAATAGCAAGGCCTAAGAATTTTACTTCTAACTCTGTCCCACCAGGCATGCCAAAATAGTTATCACCTAAAATTGCACCATGTTGAATAAAAATTCAACACCTTAGTGTAACATGGGAAGACCTCTAAAGATGTGGGCTCCTTGTAAACAGAGGTCAACCTCTGGAGAAGGTTGACTTCCTTTGTGTTATCACCTAAACTACTAATTTTTGTGAGATAAAGGGAGAAGGAATACATAAATTAGAAACTACTCCTGTGGTGATACACCAAATTCATTCAAACATGAACAGTTGCTTAACACACAATTTTTAATCAACTAGTAAAAGCTGATATGCACAACTCAATACTCATATGATATTGCATAAATGTTTTATAAGAAAGCTACAATACATACAGTCCCAGAAGGATGATAAATTCTCCTCACAACTAAAACTGTTTGCATCACTAACATAACCTATAACCTGCAATATACACATCTCCTCTGCTTAAAAGTGTTATTAATGAGACAATTAACAAGGAATAAGAGAAACTCACATGTAAATTTATCAATCATTCAACACACTCAATGAAACAGATAACTGAGAAGGCAGAAGTTGCTTTCTTTATTGATCTCCAAAGGTGAAACTATACATACAATGTCTGTAAATGAGTTACAAAACTCAGTATTCTCCTCTAAGGACTCTCAGAAGTCACAAAGTAGAAAATATGCAAGAACTCCCTACAAAAGAGGCAAAAATGCCATATATATGAAAACTAAAAAGTATCAGCCCTTTTCTTTAGGGTTTACAAAAAATATCAGTTTCTA
>VDFB02127019.1:0-10832 GCA_007258455.2 Sequoia sempervirens | reverse complement strand
ATGATTTATTTTAATCCATTATTTGAACCAGAAGGAGAATTCATTTATAATAATCCATTATTTGACTCTCAGGAGGTAGATGATGATGTTGCTGCGGTTTCCTCTGAGAACGAAATAAGAGTTTCGAGGGTTGCGGTATATCCTCTGGTTTATGCATCCTAGCCAGTGGCATCTGGGGTTATTAAGGACCCGAAGAAGCTTTCTGGGCACCGCAAGGGCAATGATGGCAGTGATGGAGGCTCCTACGGAGTGTCACGAGGCTCAAGCCACGTTCCTGAAGATGTGACGAGGGGCAGGAGCGAACAACGGAGCGTTAGTCGAAATCGCAGCAGCGGCAACAAATGGAAGGCTCTGAGGAAAGTCTCCGTAACGGCGATTATACAGCTGGGGTTCCGTTGCGTATTGGCGCTAATTTATCGGTTGCGCCCCGCCGCAAGGTTTTGACCGGCTGTTGGTGCACTTGCCAATCTGGCAGCCGATGACAAATGCAGCATGGAGGTTGTTGTGGCATGAAAATACGCTTCTGGGTCAAGCTTCGCCCGCTTCAACAAAATCACGACGCTGTCCAAGAACAGGCCGCCCTCGCGTTTAGCCAACTCTGGCAGCTTGGCGTGGACAAACAAATGGTAATAATGCCGCTGTTGACGTTGTGCCAGGTGCCTTGGTGCTAATAGCGCAAGTACGAAGGCGTAAAAGCAAGAGGCAAACTGAGACTGTGGAATTTAACATTTAATGTTTATGGATACATAGCTGCACCGTTGAAGGGATTCAAACAAACGGTAATAGAAAGGAGATAAAATTTGCAAGCAGGCTGGCATTCATGAATTCATCAATTTTAATGAGATTTTAAGTCTCAGAGAATTTGCAATAGAAGGTGTTATGCTTGATTGGGAAGCTTGGAAATGCTTTATACGGAGTGTTCTGGAACAGACGTTGAAGCCCTGCAATGTGGGCTTGTTTTCAAAATGCTAATTAGATTGAAAGTGTAGGGAATGTTACAGTGCATGGCTGTATTGGTTGGCCTTCAGGGGGAAGATTGTTGGGTGGTGAAGCCCAACCACTATTTTCATTTATTAAGATTCCTTTGCTATTCTTGGCTGGCGGTTGGCTGAGTGGTGCTAGGATAATAATTATATTGTAACTACTGGAGGTGTATAAATATGGTGCTGTGCATTGTAATATGTAATGAGATAACTGATAATAAAAATATATTCCCGCTTGAGAGATGTAGGTATAAGCTACCGAAACCACTGTAAATTCAGGTTCTCTATTTTGTTCTCTTTTATTTCTGTTTTATTTCTTTTCTGCTCTCGTTTCTATAATTAACACCATTATAATAGCCTCTTCTATCTCCTTTGTGGCATCTTGCTATCTTGACTTACACCTCTCCACTCCAACTCATTTGGCTGTAATTCTCTATGTTGCCGGGACACACAAACTCAATTCTTCACACAAACTACTACCTTGTTGGGCTCCTTCTAACTCCAAATCACGTAATATACACATTTCTCCCATCACCCAATTGCAAGGAACCACTTGTCAACATAAACCAATAAAGAGGCATTTAACACAAATAGTAAAGTCCCGAATCATACACACAAACATGGCTCACTGTATTCACACCATAAGAAATGAAATCACCATCCTTTCTTTCACCATATGAATAGATTACAATGTTCAAGCGTTATACATTGCTATACAAAATGAAGGGGATTAAATCTTCCCTCATTCTCAATAGAATACAAAGGTACTCCTCTCCATACAAGATCTCTGTCTTTTCTCTCGACAAACAGCTTCTCCTCATTTGCCTAGTTCCGTTGTTTCATAAAATGAAATCATACCTTTGACTTTACACGCTAGCGGCTTCCTTTTCCCTTGACATGGCTGTTATGTGACCTCCTTCGATATTTTCCTGGTTACACCTTCTTCTCTCGGTATTCCCACTCACAGCCTTTTGCTTTTGTCCTCAAGCCACTTCCCTGTCTCCTATGTTGCGAGGAGAGAGATCTAAATGTTTTCCTCAATCGTGTTGCGCACGTTTTCTCCTTCCTACAAATTGCCATATTCTCTTCGTCCCTTGCATGCAGCCTTCTCTAAATTCCAAATCCTAGCTAGGTCTCTATCGAAAGCCAAAATGGGCCCCTGTTAAATGCTTGCAGAGCCCTTCCCAGCTAAAAAGCCTGCCCAAATCTTTAATTTGGGCGCCAAATCTGAAAGTTGTCATTGAAATAAGCGGTCTTGGCAGGATCAAAACTACCTACCCTTCGTACTCTGCTCACTTCAGCGTTAAATGTAGTATTTGGCATGTCAAAAGTACGTCTCTGTCTCTCTCTTTCCTCATCCAACGGTCAAGATTGAATTATATGTCAAAATTTGATTCGAAATTGTACAATTGATGATAGTAATAGTATGTTTTTGTTTAAGTAAAGATCCAAAATGACTTTTACAGAATAGATACCCTTAAAACTCTTTCATAGGCAGGGAATCAAATGTCGCTGGGATATTGCTGGGTCGCCCCTGCACCATATTTGTTATAGGAGATTTATCTAAAGATTGGTATCTATATATTTGCTTAACAGTTATAATACTAACTCTTGTATTGGAGATTTTCAAGGAGATCTGTATCTATCCCCCTTTAAATCTTGATGACAATGACCCATTGAAAAAGGTCAGCAAAGCACTTGTCTGTCAACTGCAGAGAATTGCAGCAAAGCAGGCCTTCTTTGGAGAGGCGTGACTGTTGCAGCAACGTATATTTCATGTACATTTGAAGTTATGCTAAAAGTTAAAACTAAAGTCTGATTATTAAAACCATGCTCTGTTCAAATGTATTAATTGTTTAGGACCACACCATAAGAGAAAGCGAAGCAACAACTTTACAGGTATGAGTAAGCCTTTAGCCTCAGAGGCGTCAGTCCTTTCAAAAATGTCAGCCATCACAGAAAGCAAACAAAATTTTCCAAAAGTTTCTTCGTCGTTATCCCCTTACTATCCTTGTCCACGCTTAACATATAGGAAGTTTGAAAGGAAATACACACTGACGCTGGAACCAGGAAATTTACGTTTAAGCAAACTGTGTTATGTTATCATATACAGCTTTTCACCCATAAATCATCGTACTTGTGCAAGGGGATGTACTGCAAAATTCTTTGTATTTACAACTCTGTACGGCCTCTCTAGCTCTAGTCATCATTATTGCTAGGCAGTATTAGGTTTAGACCCATTTCTTGGGATACAAAGAGCGAAATTCTGAACATTTCAGTTGGCTATCAAACAACTGCCATGGGAATATTTTAAAAGTAATTCTAAATGTTGGCATGAGTTTCTCAGTGCATGCAGTATACAGTGTGTGTTTTTTCCTTTATAGTCTGTTATCCGTCTAGTTCGATCTCTAGCTTCATAAAAAGCTTTGCCTTCAAAATGAATTTATACAAATAGTTCACATGAGTTTTCTACAGTCCAAGGAATATAATGTTAAGAATGCTTGTGGATAAGAATGCTTGTCTATTTTTAAGAGAATTTAAAATATAAAATTATTAAGATAGTAGTTTTTGTTTTTATATCAAATTAAAAATAGATAAATAGATAGGTCCATCATAAATATGAACTAGAATCAAGATTAAATATTTAAATTAAAGAGATTATACTAAAGTTTTATAATATCAATTAGAATTAAAATAAAACTAAAAAAAAATAGTAATTATGGGTAAATTTTGGATTTAGAATATCATATTCAGATGGACAAGAATAGATATAAACCACGAATTATCAATTAGAATTAAAATATACTATTAAAAATATTATAAAATAATTTTTTTTTTTATTAGAAAGTAGGGAAGGGTCTTGATCTCGTATGGAGCATACAACAAAGTTGAACAACCTAACAAAAAGATTGGCCAAACACAACAACTAGTTAGAAATAGAAGGAAAATAACAACACTAGCAAATAGACCAATAGCAAGAATGGAGCCACCAACAAAAGACTGAATAGAAACAAAAAACTAGAGAGAAATAACTCAAGCTCCAAAGCTAGAACCAACGAATTTTCCTACAAGGGCTTGTTAATTGAAACTGAGACCTTCTTAGAAGTACATTTCTTCTTACATTGCAGGGTTGTCAAAGAATAATTAGAAACCAAATTTGAAACATTTAGATCGAAAGGGGGAGAATCCCACTCAGAGTAACTAACAAGTGGAACAACAAATACTTCAGGTGAAGCATCCATATCGAATCTTGAAGCAACATGACTCAGAGATAAGACAACCTTTTCCAGAATGGGGTTAGCAAGTGCCTCAAGGGAGGCAACACACAACAGTAGGAGCAACCTTGTCCAAAATCAACGTAGTAGAAGCCACGAAAGAAACAACACCATCAACAATATGATTATTCTTCTACGCAGAAGGAGAAGGAGGTCTGGAATCATTGCAATTAGAAGAAGAGTTTGCATTAGGGTACATAGTTAAATGTTCTCAGAGAGATTCTTCCACCAAGTGGAGGATGAAACAGGATGAGAGCCATGAGGATAGTCACAAGCCAAGTGACCAGTAGCATTTAAACAATGTCTATAGTGAAAAAGGATACCTTCGTAATCCACCAACTGAGACCAAGACCAACCATTAACCTGAAGCACTACCTCACCAGGTAATGCCTAAGACAAGTCAACTGCCACCAAAATTTGAGTGAAGGATGTGTGAGTAAAATTCTTGGAAGCAAATTATCCACTTCTAAAACTACCTAGAGCATCACCAATAGAAGGGAGGCCTAGAATCCTGTAAATCTAAGAAGAGTTTCAGCATTAGGTTACACAGCTCACTTTCTAGAGAGCATCTTTCACCAAGTGGAGGATGAAATAGGATGAGAGCCATGATGACAATCATGAGTCAAGTTCCCAATTGCTAAACAATGTCTACATTGAAAGGGATACCTTCATAATCCACCATCTGGGACCAAGACCAACCATTAACCTAAATCACAATCTCACCAAGTAAAGCCTGAGATAAATCAATCTCCACCAAAATTCAAGTGTAGGAGGTGTGAGTGAAATTATTGGAAGCATTATCCACTTCTCAAAAACTAACAGAGCATCACCAATGCCATCATAAGTAGAGGGGCACCAAAATTCAAGGGAAGATACAACAATCTCACCCGCAACATGCATAACATCAATGTGGTTACTAAAGGGTTAAAGGAATGAACCCAAGGCCTCATGAAGCAAAGGGATTGAAAGTCCCATTCCCACACCATGAGCCAAGCAGGTAGTTTGTTCATCACAAAAAGAATTAAAGAAAAAAATAAAAAACATCTGGTAGAAGGGTAAATCTCCATCTTACCCTCCCATTAAAGGTGTCTGTTGCTTTGATATCTAAAGGTGCAAATCTAGAAGAGAAGTCTACAAGTGGAAAAATATGCATATAAGACCCAAATTTGAGAAATAATCAATATAGTTCGAGACCTCTTGTCCAAGAGAAATCACAAAAGCAACACACATGCAAAAGAGGGTACTTAGGGTCCACACCCACAATACCAACCTCACAGCCACAAGAAAGGATTTGGTAGCCTAAGAAAACTAGGAGAGCCCTCAACAAGAGAGCCCTTTAAAGCACCCATAGTCGAGGATTGAAAGACAAAAACATAATCAACAATAGAAGACACATTCGTGCCCAACGATTGAGCATCCATTGAGAGATCAATGATCAAGTCACACTTAGGAGAAATAGGCAACATGCGTGCAAGGGAGCGAGAGAGGTGGGGGGAGTGGAATTCAAATTTGCAAAAGAGCAAGAGCACTAGGAGCTGGGTTCCATCACGTTGAGTTTTTTAAGAAGCTCAATTGTTAAGAACAATTTTTAGTTTTTATGTAGATTTAGAACATTAATATTTAGATAAATAGATAGATAAATAAATAATTATAAATTATAATTAAAAATAAAAATAAAAATTAAACATTTAAAATTCAATAAAATAAGTTTATATATAAAAATTAAAAATAAATAAATTAAATATCTTCAAAATAAATATATAGGTAATTGTGAATAAAAGCATATTTATTTACAAGATATGGTAAGTTTTTAAATTAAAAATAATAAATATATTTATGTTATTTTGAATTTTGAATTTTTTGGTTTAAGAGTAAAAGAGGGTTTTTGAAAGGGTTCAAACTTTTTTAAAAAGATTGAGAATGATATAAGATAGGTATTGATTACCATAAAGATAGTTATATAGAAAAAACAACATTAAGATAGTAAAACAATAATAACCAAATCAAATGTCACTTCATCGAAGGGGAAAAAATTAACAAACATAGGGTATACCATCTAATTTAACAAGGGACCAACTAGTTCAAGATAGCTTGAAGTCATACCTCTTTAGAAGACTAATCTTCCTTTTTTTAACTAGCATAATTGAATGAAAAGAATGCAAAGGAAATGTAGAAAATCTCCCAACTAGTTTCATCTTAGTTTTCTCCTTATTTACATAGGGTGAGCAAGGAAAACATAGAAGAATTGTATTGGTTTATTGAAATTTTCTTCTTGGATCATACTAAGTAGACTCTCATTAGCAATAGCCCACTACCTACAATCCGCTTTTAGAATCCTGTCATTCGAATGCTTCTTGTCAAGAGTATTAAAATTATAAATATTATTTAGTTAATTTTAACCAAATAGGGAAAAACTTCCTCATCTCTATTTAGCATGGAAAATTCTTCAATAACTTTAGGGTGACTAAGGTCCTTTTTTTCTTTTTTAATCTAAAAAATTACGCTTCCTCTTTTTTTTGAGAAAATAAAATAGTGTGGCCTATTTTAAGGAACCTTTGGCACACAATTGAGGAATTCTCATAAATAACTTATTGCATCTATTCTTCCAATTAGAAGATTTTGAACAAAGAAGGAAGCACCTTATCCTCATCCACATTCACACAAAATCTAACAAATAAAAGGTGTTTCTTAAATTTGGTAACCACATTAAAAGTTAAGAGATGATCAAAAATTTTATCAATACCCTTAGTGCTTCCTTCCAATATTCCAATAGTAAGCCTAGGAGCCTAGCCCAAGTTGACATTTTTTAAATGCATGCCTTCTCAAGATCAAAACTTAGTTTCCATTTTATAAGTAGAAGCCCTAACATACCAAGAAACCATGGTCCGTCCAAGAGAGTATAGATATAATCTTCATAGTTTAAAAAATAAATAAAAAAGAATCCATTTATCAAAGCTAAGATCTCAATTTGGCCACATATTTCCTATATTGAGCCCATTCTCAAAAGAACATCAATATTTGATCTAGCTCCTAAAACTTTTCCAATAAAAAAAATCTCCATCTTGAAGGATAACCTCAATTGACCTAGAAACCCTATGAATCATGCCCTTAACTTTCCCAGAGTAATGATTTAATAAGAATGGAACAAGAGTAAAGTGTTTACAACATCAATAAATTCTAGAGATGCTACAAGCCTATACCTCTATGTCTACAAACATTGACAGTTAGAGCTCTAAGGACCTTACAACACAACTACCTCATCTTCAAGCCCCTATGGCTTCAAATCCTCTCATTCAATATACATCTCACAACTAGAACATTTCTGGACACCAAAATAGCTACCACCAACACACGTAGACACATACCTTCAAAATCTTAACGCCACATATCAATTGACAATCCTTCAAATGCAAATTTCCTTCCACCTACAAAACCATCTAGAGAAACTACAAAAGGAACAAAGATAACATTACAGCTAAACTCAAGGAGAAGAAAACACCTTTTCAACCCTTGCAAAGAGTTCCTCCCAGCAAGAAAGCTTCGCTCCATAGTAGCCATAACAGCCATGGGAGGCATAAAACTTTTGACATTAGAAGACCCTACGAAAGGGCATTCTTTCACCATAAACCACACCACTAAAGCTTTTTGATAAGCGTCAAGCTATCTTGCTTTCTCATCTAAATCCTCATTCCACTCATCCTTATCTTCATCATCCTCATCCAAGTCTACTTCGATCTTTCGTAAGGGCGATATTATTACCCAAATTTGCAGTGTTCTATTTCAATGAAAGATTAGGGTACCCAAAGATATCATCTCCCAGAGTTTGTAGAGTTCTATTTCAATGAAAGATTAGGGTACCCAAAGATATCATCTCCCAGAGTTTGAGAGTTCTGTGTCAATGAAAGATTAGGGTACCCTGTATAATTTTTATATACATAGGAACCACATCAGTGCCTGTAATGGGAGTAATGTTTTTAGAAGATATATATTTCACTAGCTTATATCGTATAGACGTAAGTTCACCGTTAATAATCAACGATAGCATGGAAAACTATGCCGCAAACAAATACGAAATCTAAGAACGGGATACTTGAGTTTGTCCTTCCACGAATCCTTTTTTCTTTTTTGAAATCTTAGCAGTCACGTAACTAGCTGGTGGTTGTGTAGAAAAAAGGATTCTGGATTTTGTTTTGTGAGGTAACAATTTTAATTGTAATAATTTAAAAAGATACACAGTTTAAATCAGAAGTATACAATTTTTAACTTATGGACTGGAAAACTCATTTCAACTATGAAATAATTTAACCAATGTGTTCTATACATATGTAGAAGGTTAATCGATTTTTGATCAATTTTATTTAATGATCTTAATTTCATCGATCCATAAATTTTAACGATGTCTCCCAGATGATAATAGTTGATTATAAGCATAGTGGATAGTGAATATGCCAGAATTATCTATATGTGTCTTATATCATATACTCTTGTACATTCATTAATGTGCTTTTGCCTTAGCAATCAGATTAAACATAACCTTGAAATTTAACTAGTTTGACATGTATTTAACCAAATTTTTACATATAATAAATTTCAGGTTTATCAAAAATGGAAACCTTGCATTTGCAAAGAATAATACCAAGAAAATTAATTGTTCGGTATGTGTTTAAAACTAATTAGACATATTTAAACTGATGTATTGAACATTCTTTCTTGAATGTATTTATCATTTCATTTTTTCTTGAATGTATTTATCATTTCATTTTTAATAATAGAGGAACTATCATGATGATAGTCATTGTATTATTGGAAAATGAGTCACATTTGAATTAAAGATGGATTGGTCATCAAGAAGAGTGGTAGCTCAATGGTAGAACACTCCATCAACAATGAGAGGTCATAGGTTTTAGTCTTAACTGGTCTAGGAAAAGTTTAACATGGTATTAGAACATAGATTAATAGAGCTAGGTTAAGATAGGATCCTTGAGCACTTGTAGTGTGGCTTAAGGGGCATTGAAAAATGAGCCACACCTTAACCAAAAACAAACCAATCACCAAGAGGCTTGGTAGATCATTAGTATAACAATCCAACAATAAATGGAAAGTCCTAAGTTCGACTCCTAATGAGTCCATTTTAAAAATAAATGTATCTTATCACATATCAATTAATAATATAAATTAACAAAGAAGGTATCTATTAATATATATTTGAAAAGGTTCTTTGTTTTCCGATTATGCTTATTGCTCTATCTTTCTCCTTATACAAGGGTCAGGGCCCTTTCGAAACTCTGCTTTTCTAATCAAAAACATATATTTGAAAGGGTTGACCATTTTCCCTATAGACAATTTAAATACAATAACTTAAAGTAAGATGGAACTTAGAGAAACAAAGATCTAAGATGACTTCTATGTATTTTGTTTCTACTACCTTTTGAAACACTTTAAATAGAAGTCAAACTTATCTATTCCTTTGAGACTCTCTATATTATCTTTAGAACACTTTGAGATATTGTTAAATATAATTATATTAAAAGTTTGATTGGACGCAATATTTTCTATAAATTCTATCTCAATCTTCACTATAATCATTTTAGAGAAGAATACTTGTAACTCTTCAACTAATCTATAATCTTACATCTCATATTAATGATATTAGAAGCCCACCTCCATATTCTCTAACAGCTCCATGTCAATGTTTAATATAACATTTGTCCTAATAAATACTAATAAGTCCTCGATAAATGAAACTCATGGTTCAACTAAACCAAGCTCATCCCATACTCACTCCAAACCCTATCATAATGCTAGACCTAACATCTTCCTTTAAAGCTGCTGGTATATAATTATTTATAATATTAGTTTATAACTAATATCATAAAATTAATAAAAAGCTATGGTATTGTATAAATAAATTTATAATATTTAAATTCCATATTAAAAAAAAATATACCAAATTTCAGAAACGAACTGTAGACTGTCAGAGAGCCAAAGTGGGCCCCGTTGCGTTTCTGGCAACATGGATTTAGACTTAGCTTTTAGGGCTTTCGATAAGTCCCTTTCAAAGAAGCCTGCCCTGAATCAATTCTATTCTTTCTATTGTCAGATGTGAAATCGTTGTTATGTACTATCTTTACTCACGAGAATTACTCACGAGAAAGGCGAGACTTTGGCAGCAGACTCTTTCAAGTTTAGTTTTGTTTTGTGTGTCAAGTCAAAACAAAATACGAACTGACACGAGTGCCACGATATTTAATTTTAAGGCAAATATTAGTCGACAATGTAATAATCATACGGTTGCAAAGTCCCACGTATATCCTTCATTTGGAAATGCTCCAAATGAATCACAGGCCTTGTCTGATAATCGTTCTTAATAAATATCATTATGAACCAGACCTTTGCTATAATTCACTACTAAACAATCTCAGGTACATTCTGATACTCGTGCATAAAAACAACTTCAATACATTAGTCATGTACTGGTTTTGTCTGGAAATGAATATTTTTTCAAGTTTTTATTGGTAAAAGAAAAAATACAAATTAAAAGTAATTTAGTACGAACAAATTTAAATAGATAGGT
>VDFB02127018.1:0-13045 GCA_007258455.2 Sequoia sempervirens | reverse complement strand
AAAATGGATTACGAGTTATAATGTATTTGCTCCATTATATTGCTCAAAATATAAACATACATAACATGAGTTCTTTTGATATGAATAAGTGGATGAGATGGTCTAGTATCTATTCTAATGGATTGAAATGATGATGATATGATGATCAAAATCGGACCTTGGTTTCCCTATTTGTACGAGAAGCAAGAAGCTTCAGGTCCATTCACAAAATTTACATCGGTTCTTAACTAAAGCATAATTAACATAACATAGAAACTTAAAAAGAGTTTATTGTTGGATGCACGACAATTCATTAATCATCAACAAGCGCCCATGATCACCTAAGATCTGTTCAAGGCTCAAGCACTATGTTAATGCGTCCACAACAACCAAACTCTGACTACCTCCTCATACAACTCATGCAAGGAACAAATTAACCTTTGGCATGTGATCAATGTATTTCTCTTGGGCATAAGTGTTTGCATTTAGTAGAGTGCATGTCATTGCATTCTCCAATCCAACAATCCTCCTGAGCTGCTTATGCATTTTCCTAAGTACCTCATCCTCATCATTGATGTCATCAAGGATGCCTAGCAAATATTTTGATATCTCATTTTTCCAAGTTTCCTGATCCTTCAAATTTGTTTCTTCAAAGAAATCTGGCATGGCCATACATAGTGGCTGGCTGAAGTCACTCAATTCCTGTGTCAAGATATTATGGAAGTTTTCATGTGTATTCATGAGGCTCTGACATTCTTGGAGCAAAGCATTATTATCTCCATCTTTTTCCTTTATATGGGATTCCATTTCCTTCATCCTATCAAGTAGACTTCCATGCTCCACGATGGCCTTATATGTTTCACAGTGAGCACACAAGACACCATTTGCATGTTGGAACATATCTTTGAATTTCATACAAATTATCCCTGATGCTACTTCAAAAGTAGTAGCCTTCAATTTTCTTTTTAGTTCTTCTTGTTCCTTTTGAGCCTTTTCAAATTTATGCTTCCATTGAGCAGTTTCAGACATGGCCTCTAACACTTTTCTTTCATGTTCAATTAAAGGAGAGTAAAGCCTTGGAGAAGCAGGCAACCTATCTTTGTAGTTGGTTAATTCTTGTTTCAACCTGTCATTTTCCTCTATCAGCCACTGGTTATCTCTTACTAGCTTTTGGATCTGGGCTTTGGTGAATTTGGCTACATTCGCATTCAAGTCAACAGTCTCTAAGGGATATGTCTCCCCTACTCTTTGCATCAGGAGATGTCCAAAAATTTGATCATGGTCAATGAGAGAAGGCTTCTTACCTGGGGGGTAAAGAGCCCAAATTTGCAAAGTGGTATTATCAGGATTGTACCCTGACCCTATATAGACCCTGTCACCTACTTCATCCATTATTCACAAAGTTTTATTCTTTCTCTTCAAAAAGCTATCAAACACAATGGATGACCTAATATCCCACCCATGAAGGAGCATAACTCTAGCTTCTTGCAATAATGCTCTTCCTCTCTCAGCAGTCATGTTTCTCATTTCCCTATCAACTTCATGTTGCAACTCTTTCAAGGCATAAGCCTCTTTCTCAGGGTCAATGTCCTTTAACCTTTCTCTTATTAGTCTTCCTTTATACTCATATATAAAGGACTTAAATTCAGGGGTCTGCACAAAAGTATCATCTGCAACAAATTCCTAACTTGCACGATGCCTCACATCATCTGATAGCTCATCAGAGGCTTCAAAGGTGATCACACTTCTTTCCAATGGAATCTCATATTGGGGTATAACAGGAGTATTAAACTGTGATACTTCTTCTTCCTCCTCAGTGTTATCTTCTTCCATGGATGGGGAACCAACTGAAAAGCTCACTTCAGGAGTAGGTTGAGGTGATAAGTGATCTAGTGGTGTGATATTTTCTACTTGCCTCCTAGGACCGATGCCCCTTCCTCTTTCAAATGCCACAAGTGGCACATCTGTTATTAGTTCTTCTTCATGGAGCACTAATTGTTCAATTCTTTCTATGGGATCCTGTACCTCAGGGAAAGCCCCTAAGTAGCCTGGGTCATTATTCACCTTCCAAGCCTCAGCCATCATAACCCTACTATAGGAATTCATTCTCATCATGTTTTGTTTTTCTTCACAATTTCTGATGAAATCTTCTAAAAGGAAACTATGCTCATACCCTTTCAATTTCTAAAAAAAATTGGCATCACAAATGAAGTGTTCAAGATCAAACTTTTCCCTTTTGTTGCCAACCGACAAGCCATAATAATCCAGTTTACCACTAACCAAGTCATAGCCTGAATCAGAGATAATAGTGAAATCACCAAAGCATAAAGTGGAAGGCATGAAATTCTGCCTCCCATAGCTCTTTAAATGCATGAAAGTTGAAAATGACAATTGCCTTATGATCTCTAAATAAGCAACTCTATCTAGCACAGTCTTAGGCAGCAAATAAGGTGCAACTTCAAATCCATAAACCTTGATAATAGTACAATCCCCAAACATGTACCAGTCCCCCCAATTGTGATTTATCCCTGCTTCATGACCCATATCTTTTGGTCGAGGAAATCTTAAGATCTCTGGGGAGAGGTTGTAGTCACATTTGTGGCCTAGCATCTTGTATAGTGGTTTGACAAAATATTCCTCAAAATATAGGTAGTGGGACCTTCCACACCTGCTATCCCACACAGATGTCCACATTTGTACAAGCCTTGAATTTCCATCATTATCTAAGTCTTTTATTCTTAATTCCTCACCCCATATCCCCATCACCTACCCTTCGTATAATATCATGTGCATGAAAAGAGAATAGTGCTTGAAATTAATGGCTTCATTGTCATTCTTGATGATATTGAGTGCATTATTGATGGCCTCCGATAAATAATCTGCATAAACATAGGGTCAGGCATTATGGCTTTGGATGTCTCTGGCTAAAATCATGGGAGCAATTTTCATGTTCTCATGAACATCAATTCCTAGTACTTGACCACATGAGTAATAAGTGTATTAAAAGTATTCTTCAAACAAAGCCATAGAGAATGGTGGCTTCTCTTCACTAGAGAACCTCATAGTTTGGTTACCCACACCTTTAACCCTATGTAGAGGAAATTTCCACCTCTTGTAACTTGTGTCCATGGTGTGGTATTCCTCCAACAAGTCTCTGATTCATAATTTTTTTCAGGGAAGTGTCTAGCTAAAAAATCATGGAAATATAATTTGGCTTTATGACCATGAACTGTGACCCATCATGCAAATGAATTGCTCTCATCTTCGGATTGTAATTCTTTTTCAAAACCTTTATTAAATCTACATTCACAAAGACAGTGGGTACTACAATTTTACCCAAATTCAGATTCCACGAGTCAGATTCCATGAGTTTGACACTGAGCTATGCCAAAATTTCTTCCTATAATGATAAATAAAGAGGTCGTAACCCCTACATGGAGTCCATACATCTCCCATATTTTTTTGTTTATCTACTAATGTCACACACGATGGGTTAAGTTGTGCTATTCTTTTGGATTTTGGCCTAGACCTAGGACACTGATCGATTAAGTCTTGATTCAATTGCCTAGCTTCAGTTTTCTATCTTTTTACTTTCTGTTTGCCTGGGGTTTTTTCCATCTCAACCCCAGTCATGCAATGCTTTCATCTACTTACTAAGAAAATACTTTGAGCTAAGTCTAGACCACTTACTTAGATAAATGCAACAAATTTCCAGCTGCCTACCACTGTCCAACTTGGTTCTCCAAATCCTTTAATTACAATTCACAGTGATTTCAACTTCTTTGAGGCCATATTTATCAAATTTTAGGACAATTCATCCAACCCTAGTTCATAAATGGTGCTCGCGCCACCTTTATGATCAAGTTCTTCATTAATAGCAGTAGTCTCATTGATATTTTTGTTAGTCACATCAGTCAAACTAATCATGATTTCATAACCGTCAAAGAGAATTTTAATTAAAATTCTTGTTGTTTCTTTGATATGCTAGTATGGCGGTGTTTTTCCCTTCCCTTCTACTATTTACCACACTACCGCCTTGCTCAAAGCTTCTTGTTGTGGGGTTGTCGTGTATACCGCTCTACCACATATGTTGCTCACCTTCTTGATGGTATAGCGGTGTATGCTTTTGATCATTACTTGAAGAGTGTCAAAGAGACAATCTTATTTGTCTTACCAATATCTCAATGTCTCATCGACATTAGATCTTATGTTCCTCCAATGTTGGTTGCAGGTGTCAATGAGACAAGTTAATGTCTCTTGCTGATATGCCACTATCTCATCAACAATTACTTCGTTATATCCAAGAGTTGTGTTTCACCAAGCACTTGTAGATATACCTTGTCAATGTGACATAAGTGATTCTCTCCTCGATATGCCTGTATCTTGTTGACATTCACTATTTTACATCATTGATGAGACATATAAATAAGTCTCTTCGACATAGGGGTGTCTCATCTACATTTTTGATCTGTGCTTTGTGCTAATGTCGGGGAGACTTTGGAGGGACTCTCATCGACATGGTGTTGTATTGGCAATATGCTATGAGCAATCATAGGAGTATTTCAAAGGAGGAATACACTTTGATGTTGTGATCAAGGGTTTTATTTGGAAGTTCACGTGAGGGATTTTATTAAATTTAAGTTATTATGATAGGAATTCTATGCATATGGTGGATGTAAGAGATGAGTGAAAATGGAAGTATGCAAAAATAATTAGGATGGAATCTTGGCTACAACACAATCCATGTTAAAAAAGGATGATTCTTATGGCCTAAACTTTGAAATGCTTCAATAATATTATTTGTGTCGATACAAATTACCTATTACAATATCCTTAAATTGTTCAATCTTTGGTATGAATTGTTGGTAGAAAAAATTAGGATTACTTGGATGCTTCTTCCATTCATTTTGTATCAACATATGTTTGTGAAGACACAAAAGTTAATAGCTCAATTAAGTAGAGATTTTGTGTTTTTCAAATGAAGAGTAAGGTACATTTTTATTTTTGCTACATTACATTCATGTGCATAAACAAAATCAGAAGATTACATTACTAGATTTCACTTATGTAGATGCATATAATATAGGAAATATTGCACAATCCTTTCAAAAATATAGTCTTTATTGATAATGTAAATGTATGTTGTTCGACACAAGTCGTGGAACTGACTATTTGAATGCATATAATCGAAAAAATATACATTTATAGATACAAAAGATAAAAATTCACATAAAAGAAGGGGACCTCGGCTATTGCCTTTTAATGATTTAATCCTGGGCCATTTTATTCTCAGATCATCTTCAGTCTTCCCACTTTTTTAAGCCTCCAAGTTGACATCTTCCTTGCCGCTCTATGTTCCTTGCATTTGAGTGAGAAGAGTGTTGTTAGAGCAATGAAGGATCACCAGTCAAAATATGTGCATACATCTATAAAAATATAATTTGATCATCATGTGCATTCAAATAACTTGCATACCATAGATGTCCAGGAAAACAAGAAAGTTATCAAACATATCTATCATATGCTTGGTTTTATCTAACATGTTTTCTCATTGTGCAGGTATAGATAAAATTAGGTTGTTTTGTTTATCTAGTTACAACATGTGAGGTGAAATGTGGCTCCCACAAGGGCTGAGCCCAACCTCCTGCCCTATTGTTTCATTTGAGAAGGATAATCACAAGTAAACCATCCATGAAGCATTAAAGATCAATCTTTGCAAGGATAGTGGAGTATGTTGGTAAGGGGTAATCTCCTTATTGATAAAGATTTATCCTTATTAATAAGAACATTCCACTATCAACATAGCCATGATTCTGACAAAATTGATCATCAAGGATTCCAAGATAGTTTTCATTAACAGTTTGGTTAAAAGTAAGCAACCCCAAGCATCATAACAGTCACAAGTATTGAACATGAGGGGCAATCATGTAGATTAAAAGCTTACACAATAGTCCTCACTGGTAAAGACAGACTAGACAACATATTTCCACATAACAAATTAAATCGAATGCATGAAAGGTACAATGATAAAGTCCATAATAGTGAATGTTGCTTAAGAGGGATTGAAGGACAACATTTTGTATCAAGGAGAACAAGGTAACCCCAAACTCTGTTGTACCTGAGTATGACAGTACCTAAGATTCTAGTGTTTCCAGATGGAACCTATAGCGGAAAAGTGTATTCTCCATCTGAAGGAACCATCTTCAGAGCTCTTCCCTAAAATGAGGGTTGAAAACATTAGAAGAAAAGAAATACCATAATTCTGCTAAAGTAACAATTTGTATCAAGACAAATGTTAGAAAGTATAATTAAAAAGACAAATCCTTACAATTGGACCTCAAATTGGACCAAGCAAATTTATGATTTTATCTTTAGAATGTAGGAACTTTCTCTATCGGAGCTTCACGACCTGAAATTGGATCTCCAATTGGACCAATAAAATTTATGATTTTATCTTTAGAATATATGAACTTTCTCTGTTCGATATTCAAGACCTCAAATTAGATCAGAAGTTGGATTAGTAGATTTATGATTTTATCTTTAGAATGTACAAACTTTCTCTATCGGATATTAAAGATGTAAGGTTGGATCAAAATATGGATAAGTAGATTTATGATTTTATCTTTAGAATGTAGGAACTTCCTTTGTTGGATATTTGGAAATTCCTATACACAAGTTTTGCTTCTGAGCAAAAAAACCCGAAAGTGTTTCACACCGGCTCAAGGTACAATCCAACCCGGTTAAGTGACATCGTATAGGCAATCCAATTTTTCCGAACTGGCCCATACTTAATGTTGTGACATAATATATTATTCTTGCACATAAAAATGCTACATATTAACCCCTTCTAAATAAAACCAAATTACCATGAAAACAATGAGTCCCCTATATTATAAGTAGGCCTATAGGGCATAGTTTGATTTTATACAAGGATGTCATGTAAGGAATCTTCAAGTGATAGTGAGTGAGTTGTTTGAGATTGCAAATCATGGTAATATCTAGTATTAAAGGCAGTTAGTGTGCCAATAAATGTGCAAGAAAATCAAATTTTGTACACAAATAAACAATTCATAATGTTATCTCTTGCATAATGCCTTAAGTTTGAAGAAAAAAATCTCATTGTATCTTGATGAAAGTAGTGACCTTAATGGTCAATCATTGAAAACCAATATGATTTTAAAATATGCCATTGTGCTTATGGAGGCAACATTTTAAGCAAGGCGGTGAGTGGTGGTTTGGAACAATGGCAGGTATGAAGGAGTTTCTTTAATGCATACTATGTAGTCTAGCTTAAGACAACATTCTTAGAAGAGATTGAAGGTGGATTATGGAACTCAAGGGTTACATGATAAAGATTAAAGCAAAAACTGAGATCTATTTAAAAGACACTATCATGAAGATATTAAAGATGTCAAATGCAAAACCCTAGCAGCTGGAGTAATGAACACAGTGTGAAAGAGGACAATGTGCTAGGTAGGATTTAGGATTCCACATTATCTAATCAATGGAAAATACATCATTTATTTATTTATTTAAATTAAAACAAATTATTCTAAACCCTATAGGACACATTGATACTTCAAAAGCATCTGATTTATTTTTTAAAATTAAAAGAATTCATTCTAAACCCTATATAGGATACATTGATACTTCAAAAGCATCTGAAGGAATTTGAGATTATGTAAACATATGTCAATTAAATACCTTGATTACAAACAGTAGTGCGAACATTGTAACCCTTGTTGATTAGAGTAGGAATGAGATAAACAACAATGAATCCTATGCCTCCTATCATGCAAATCTCCTTATCATTCTCTGTCATTCTTTATTGAAACACTTCTCCATTTTGGTGGGCTACGCTTGAAAATAAGGTTTCAAATAAAGGTTTTATTGTATGTCTATTAAAATGAAAAAACTCCATTCCCAAGTGTGTTATGCCTGGAAAAATAAGATTTCAATGAAATTTTTAGGAGTATGTTTATTAGAGTTTTATAGTATTTTGGTGGGCTATATTCTTGATTCCTTAAATGATTTATTCAAATGGATTGTGACTCACGCGATTTACTACATTTAGTGTTGTAAATTGTAATGGTGCCATGATTACTATACTACCGTCATCTCTTATTATACCCACTACGGTATGGCGGGGTTTTCCCTTCCCTTCTATTGTTTACCGCACCACTGCCTTGCTCAAGGCTTCCTGCCGCAGGGTTGCAGTGTATATCGCTCTACCACATATGTTGCTCATCTTCCCGATGGTATAGTGGTGTATGCTTTTGATCATTACTTGAAGATTGTCAATGAAACAATCTTATTTGTCTTACCGATATCTCAATGTCTCATCGACATTACTTTGTTATATCCAAGAGTTGTGTTTCGCCGAGCACTTGTAGATATACCTTGTCGATGTGATGTAAGTGATTCTCTCCTCGATATTCCCATATCTCATTGACATTTCACTATTTTACATTGTTGATGAGATATATAAATAATTTTTTTCGACATAAGAGTGTCTAAACCGGCGCTACACCCAAAGTTAAACTTGAAGCTAAAGTTGGAGCTAAAAGTGGCGCTACTTTCGATGCAAATTAACACCTTAATTAGCATCGACTTGTCCTGATTGATGCAAATAAATGCCAAAAAAATCACCATCCCAATAAATAGCACCGACGTTTTCAAAAAATTGTCAAAAAATACATTAAAATAGTGGGTGGAAGTAAAAAATAGAGCAAAAAATGGAGCAAATTATAGGGATTTGTTGTAGTGAGAAAACTATTTTACTAAAATATTAAATGAGAAAAACCATTCTTGCAAAGCTAGTAAAGAAAGAAAGAAAATGAAGGAGGCACTCTTTCATTGGTAAGACTAAAGACTTCATTATAGTGATTTTTTTTCACCATCCAACTTATCTCCAAGATAGTCTGTGGTGTGGGTTGAAAATTATGAAAGGAAGGTAAGCAACCATACAATCAATTAAATAATCAAAATATGTAGAACACAATATAAAAATGATGTGTATACCTTACAACATAGTGTAAAGCAATTTTTCCTAGGCATCTATGAGAATAAGGTGATTGGAACCAAAGGCACATGTGTCCACTTTGAAGAGGATATCTCCATTGGAATTGAATATTGTGAAGCCCTTGCAAAAATTTATAGAGTTTAATAAAGAGAATTAGATATTTTAGAGTTAAATCAAATCAAAGATGAAAAATACTACATGGAATCAAAATAATTTATTTTTTAGAAAAGTAAAATCGTACAAGGCTTCCTTAAAAACCATAAGACTCCATTAACGGATTCTACCAAGCTTTTGTTAAGAAAATAAAATTATGTTTAATAACCATTTTGAACACACACACATAGAGAATCCTTAAAAAATAGAATAATTAGCATAAGAAAAGTCATATGTTAGCTCCTTGTAATTTCTCTATTGTATAATAGTATAATGATTATATGCTCTCTCTCTCTCTCGCACACACATTTAGTGAGAAAAATGAATATGTTTTCTAAGTTTATAACTTTTAATTGTGTTACAAGGGTAAAGGCACAAACCTGTGTCATGCTTTATAAAGGAATCTACCAATACCAAAAACAATTATGAACTTCGACCACATAAAAGTGGTCTTTATATTTTGAATTTCAAAATGATGTAAAGTAATGAAATGTAGGAATATTGATGAAGTTTATTCCTATAATTTTTAATTTATTTTTTAAAATAATTTCTTTTAATCAATTTAAGAGTAGATTTTGGAATGCTAAATATTTCAGGAAAAAGTAACCACTTGATGTCAAGAAACAAATAGAAAAAAAAAAATCATTTTCCCTAATTTTTCTAACAGGTAACTTCAATATCTAGTGCATGGAAAAAATGAAATTTTGATGTATATTTTTCTCGTAGAATAATTTTAAAGCTTCAAACTTGTCAAAATTTAATAGTTTTCATGGGACGCCAACTATTGTCTATTTTTTTAATCATTTTCAAAAAAAAAAAATACCCTTTTGAAGAGGAGTCTCTCTTTTAGTGCCCCATATTTTTTTTAAAAAAATAATATGTTTTACTATTTTGTTTTTAATTTTTAATCAGCCGCTTTTTTAACTTTAGCAACCTATTTTCATTATTTTAAAAATAAAATATATTAAACTAATCAAAATATATATAAAAATTTACATATTTGGATTAAATCCACCCTCGAAGCCTACAAAAGGGCATTTTTCTTCTTTCAAATATTTTGATTGAAGAAAAAACTTAGTTGAAACTAAGGATTGAATGAATAGGTTTTATGGTTAAAATAATTTAGTCACTCTTTCACTCTTGAAAAATTGATAGTTCTAGTAGGATCCTTCTATTATATACTCCTACAAATTCCAAACATGATAGAATAGAGGGAAATACCATATTACATGTTTATAACTATAACACGTTTTTTGAGGTAACATAGACCTAGGTAGAGTAATTCTTATTTAATATATTTTGATCCAAATATATTTAAGACATGCACATAGGATCAAATGGTCATATTCACCCAACAACATATATGAAAAAAATCTTAAATATATAAAAATTAAAAAAATTATGTAAAATAATCACATTCATTCAAATGGTTTTATCTCATTTATAAATATGCATTTCTTCTAAATATGGTAATCATTCATAAGTTTAGAATTAATCAGACAATTACATAAATCATAAACATTAATATGTTTTAACCTCATCTAATAACTCAAAAGTAACAATTACACTTAATTCACATATTTTCTCAATGATGATAAAATACATGTGTTTATCAATGTGAAGACTAAATATATTTCTTATCTCCATCTAAAATAATTAAATTGAATAAAGAAATAAATATCAACTAAATATCTTATTGGTTCCCCATCATTTATGGTTATTTAAATAAATTTTATTTTAAAAATGTAATAAATGTAAGGTCAAGATTTGTTTGTATGTCACAAATGCAGATTTATTGTAACATGACAAGGTTGCATGTCACAATCATGTATTTGCTATAAATTGTATGGTCAAGATTTATTTGAAGGTAGTCCTTTTAATTTCTACCATGTCCATGTATCATCTAGTACTCCTCACTAAGGGAACACTTTTCAACATAATTACAATCAAACTTAAATAATTTTTCAACTTATATTGACTATTCACTCCCAATTTGACAAGGAAAAAATAAGAGCACATAGCCTTTGCAAGTTTGAACATCTCTAACCACTAACAATTATAATCTTATTTATGAAAAAAATCATATTTTGTTAATACCAATATAAAGGGTGTTATTAGAAGAATTAAGCTTCTATACAAATAAGTATGTATTTAAACCATAGGAGACATCTCTATTGCCAATTTGTATTTGTATGGATGTATTTAGATATTATTTTTTATTGTTAAATTATAGGAATTGAATTTTTTTACAGATTTACATTTTATAAGGCACTTGTCATATAAATTTTAGATTGGTAATCATTACTCATTGACTTAAGCATGGTATATTTAAATTTTTTCATTAGACTATTTTTTATAAGATAAGCAACATTTACAAGATGCTATACCCTTTACACATTGAGCCACAAGGGAAAAAAAAGATCAAGACCAAAAAATAAAAAAAAAATTAGCCAAAAAACACATACATAGTAGACTAACAGCTAACAGTAACACCACATAGTAGTAGCAGACTAATTGGCATTCTCCCAATTCTGAGAGAGGAGATTGACAACATCATCCTCGACCCATTTGAGGCCTTCTTCAATAGTCTTCTTATCCATCTCGTCCTTCATCACAACAGAGAGGGTGCTAGTAACACAGTGGGCCAACTTGACAGTGAACCGGGTCAAGCCACTGAACTTCTTCTCCATCTTCCCCATCTACTCCTGAAACACATGAAGATCCTCCCCTTTATCCACAATCTTCACAATATCAACTCGCTCCACACATACTGAGGGTCAAAGGACTGGGAAGTTGAGTTCTCATTAAGCATTTTGTTGAAGTCTGAAAGGTTGCTAGGCTCTTCAACAGACTCCTCCTCCTCTTCCTCAGACTCCTCCACATTCCTATTACCTTTGTTGTCAGACCGCTCCTCATCAAAATTAATTTCACTAATTTACACTTTCTTGTTATTTTTTTCCAACCTGTTAGATCTCCTAATGTTGGTATTTTTGACCCCAGTCTCCACAGTAGCAGCGACCATAGTATCCCCCTTAGAATCCCTTCCCACCACATTCTTTCCTCTGCTGTCCATGGCCAGTGGTTCCATCAAACCCTTCCCCTCATCCTTCACTTTCTTCTTAGTAGTAGGTTTGTTGTTAGTCTTGGCAGGGGCAGACTTAAGCTCACAAAGATCAATCGCAGCGTTAGATTGGGAAATCCCTGCACTCCCCTTTTTCTTCTTGGCGGTCGGTTTAGGCATAGGGGTTTTGGCAGTCACTAGAGGGGTTTTTCTTTTGGGACCCTTAGACTTGGCTGAGGAGATATTGGTCTGAACAAGGGGTTCAATTTCCTCTATACAGACATCGAAGATGGGTTTGGGCAGGCAGAGTACAAGGTGAAAATGATAAAGCCTCAAAATGAGGCCTTGGTGAAGCGGCAGGGGAGGAGAATCCTTAGGGTTTTGGGTAGCAGACTTAATGCACTTCTCACCAGAGCTTTCCAAATTAGTAAGTAAGAAAAACGGGAAGCTTAACATAATTTTGTGGTGAAGGTGATTCAAAAGAGGAAAATGATAGAAATATTAGGTTTTATATCTACGTTCTAAGGTGACAAACTTCATGAGAGTGAGATGGACCTAATCCCAAGGCCGCAGGAGAGCTTCTCTTTCAAAACTAGACTGGTTGTGAACAGGTTTTTCATTACCCACAAAGAAGGCATTCAGGCTTTCATTGTCTTGAGCCTTAGTGTGCTTAAGGTACTTCTTTCTGATAAACAACACTCCCGTTGCTTGAGCAATCACCTCCTCATTCACCTCGAAGGAGATACCACCCATGGTAACCCTTCTTTCTTTTGAAGAAATTGCAAACTAAGCAGATAACTTCGAATCGTGACCCACCAAACTTTCCATTA
>VDFB02127017.1:0-33355 GCA_007258455.2 Sequoia sempervirens | reverse complement strand
AATTATATATAAATCAAACATATATATCATTATAATTCTATATAAATTTTGACAGTCTATCCAAAATATCTCCTTTTATCTGATACAATCTTCTTAAAATTTTGATTGTATTCTATGGAAAAAATCTCTAAATACGGTCATATGGCCATCAAATTTAAGCCCTGCCGCCTACCCCCACTCCCTCCATATCTTTCTCTCAAGTCATCATTTAAAAATTAATTTTTAAAAGAAGGTGTTCGACCGAACATCTTTAGAATGTTCGGTCGAACCCATTTAAAATCAATTTTTTTATTCTATGTTGTGTGGGTTCGGTCGAACCCCTATTCGACTGAACTTTTTTTTTTGTTCGACCGAACAAATGTTCAACCGAACGGTCCACATTTTTTCACCCTCCCCCCTGAGGCACCAAAATTGCTGAGAATTTTGCACTTCAAAGCTCGATTTGAGAATGAAAATGGAGGAGATCTCAGAAACCCAACTAGTATCAAGTTCCCCTCAAAACAAGCTATCCAACGAATATAATTTTAATATGTTTTGATTATATTATCTATCTGTTTTTTAAGTTTTATTAAATATAGGTTTTTCACCGAAAACAAAACTCTTTGTTCTGCACAAGTGGAAAAATAGAAGATTATCAAAAAAAAAATTAAAAATATGAGTGCACCAGATATTGGAGTCCTTGATCCAACAAAAAAAAGAAAAGAATTTTGATATATATAGTAAAAGTTATGTGTTATACGGTCGTGTTATGTCTAAATTGTAATTGATTTGACTTTGAAACTTGATTAAAGAAAAATATTCAATAAAAACTATCTAACCAAGTGGAAGCACTAGATATCAAAGTTACAAATCTAAATTTGAAATAATTGGAATTTTATCTTTCAAGGAAAAAAAGTTATGCGTTATACGGTGTGCGTCACTTTTTAAAAATGCTATTTTTTGAAAAAAAACTAATTTTCGTGGGAGATGGAAAAAGAAGTGCAATCTGATTCCAAAAAAATTGAAAAAAATATTTTTAGAATCTACAGACAAAATGTCAGAAGACTCTAGTTTGCATCATCTTCAAATTCCTCATAGTTTAATCACTATAGGTGTTCAAATGTGAAGATTTAGTTTAAAAAAAAAAAATCAGTGTCTAGTTTGGCCAAAAATTGTAAACCACTATTGTGGGATCACCCCCAGGCCATTTAAATTGATGTCTACTAACCCTCAATAGATTTATGCTTTTAAATCAGATTTTAAAGCAGTTTACATACTACAAAAATTTCCTTATTTTTGACAAGATAATCTTGAATATTTTTTTAATATCAATTTAGAATTTTTATTTAATTGTAATATTATATTTAAGATTTTGTTTATATGTAAGCTTTAAAAGCATGCATTATCATCATCTTTTTATAGTTTTACTATATATGACATTTTTAAAGAAATATAATATAGTATTCTAATTTATAATATTTGTTATGTAAATACATATTAATTTACAATATTTTCACGTTTTTATAACTTTTTAGAAGATTTTTAACAAGATTATCTTGAATATCTAATACAAAAAATTAAATAAATGCAATATTATATATATATAGGATGATAATAATGAATACTTTTAAAGCTTACACATAAATAAAATATTGAATTTAATATTACAATAAAATGACAATTACTAAATTGATATTAAAAAATTCAAGATAATCTTGTTAAAAATCTTTTAAAAATTATTAAGATAATCTTGTTAAAATCTTGATAAGTTGTTTTTGATTAAGTAGCATTTACAGGGTGATGTACCCTTTACACAGAAAGCCCAAAGGCCAGAAAAGAAGCTAGTTCAAAACAAGAATGAACTAGGAAAAGAGGACAAACCACACACGGAAATAGTTGACAGATAGTTGTCGAAACACAGACCAGGACTAGACAACCCCAAAATCTGAGGTGACCAATCTAACTCCCTTAACCCTAGGCCGCGAAGTTGTGAAAAAAGAGGGAGTCCCTTCTTCTTCCTCAGCACAACAGACCAAGAAGACTCAGGATCCAAGTCCACCAATCGGGGTGAGAGGAGCGGATCAACCGAAGCCACCAAGGGCAAAGAGCCACCACATAGCGGGAGAGACAACAACGTAGGGGAGGGAATAGGAACGAACAAAGGACCATCAGACGCAATCAACGATGTTCGGATAGGCTCAGACAAAACATCGTTAGCAAATCAAGCCAACAGTGGCTCCACGGAAGGAGCCAGAAGAGGAGCAGGCACAGGTTCCTGAGCAGAAATAAAAGGGTCAACCTCCTCAGAAGAAACTTTCGAAGGAGGAGAACCCATCGTGAGGTGATCCAAGAGAGCATCCTTCCACCAAGTAGCAACACCCTTGTGGCAGGCTTGTGGGAAAGTAGAGGCCAAATGACCCACAGAGAAGCATCTCCAACACCAAAAGGGGAGACCCTCATAGTCCAGGAGCTGCTTCCAAGGTCTGTCCTCCACCAATAAGACTACATCACCATGGAGGGGTTTGGAGATGTCCAGATCAACTAATATACACGCTACCATAGTATGCCCAAGCTCCCGAGTCACAAAGTCAATCATTAAAAAGTGTCCAATGGAGTTGCCAATAGCTTCATAACATGAATCCTCCCAAAACTGGAGGGGGAGATTTAGTAGACGGACCCAAACAGGTCTGGTGTTTAGCGGCTCTGTAAGGGGATTGAACAATCGAGACCAAGGACAAATGGACAGAGAATGAATCCCCCACATCCACCCTCAGTATCACACAGTCTCGCTCCATGGGGAGGCAAAGGTTTCCATGAAGAAACCCCTAGCACAAGGGTAGAGTTCAATCTGCCCAGTGACCACTGGCTTCCAGGAGATAGAAACCCAGCTGTTATTTTTAATATTATTTTTAGTTTTAAAGTTGTTTTAAAGTTGTATTGCCAACGTTTCAATAAGCTGTTATTTTTAATATTATTTTTAGTTTTAAAGTTGTATTGCCAACATTTCAATAAGTTGTTATTTTTAATACTATTTTTAGTTTTAAAGTTGTTTTAAAGTTGTATTTCTAACATTTCATTTCGTACATAAACTTATGTGAACACTACCCTTCAACTATGTAATGCACAAAAAGCTTAGAGTGCATGTACATTGTTTAGCAAACAAATTTGTCAAGAGTGTATGTTGTCTGAATTGTACGAAGTTTCACTTGGTAATGCAAGCTTTAGTCATGGTTTACTTGGATTGATGATTTGCTTGGTTGCATATTACTGCAGATAAGATCTGGATCTTGTTTTATTTTGTTTAAAGTTGCCTCAATCAATAGTAAATGATTTTAACTACACAATTTTTGTATGTAGGTGGAGTTAAAAAAGAGATTTAATATTGAACTAGAGGCAACCATCTTCGAAAAGGGAGAGTCAAAAGTCCAGATTGCGATTGGGAGAGGGCAACAATTGCGGATTATGCAGGTATCTACATTTCTTATTTTACTTGTAATCAATTGTTTTTTAATCATAATACGAAACATAATGATTTGTTTTTCCTTGATATCAATTTGAGTTTTTGGATTTCAGTTTTTTTATTTGAGTTATTTTCTCTTTCAGAAGTTTGTTTTTTGTTTTTTGTACCATCTTTTAGCAAAGTGTTGCCAATATAATCTCTAATATATATGATATCACTGTTGTCTTCAAGATTTTTATTTAATTTCTTAACTTTTGTATGATTTTCAAAGATATTGATGCTCTCATCCTACAAATCTAAATTAGTTTAATATTGACCTATTAGTACTCAAGTGTGGCCAGAAATTCATAGTAAAATTCTGAAAATGAAATTAATGTCAAAACACTTTTTGATGTTTAATATACGTACAATTAACTATCTATACCAGTGGAAATATAATTCTATTTTTTGCAATTTTTGGGTTAGAATGTACTCTCAAGGGGAGTGTTTAGGAGCACAAATAAATATGACATCATATCTACTCATATAATCAATATTTTAAATTTTATTCACACAAGTTGTTCTGTCACAATAGATGCTAATACAAATATGGTGGATACTTTTCAATTTATCGTTTGGAGAATCCGAGAACCACTCCCTTTCTCCAGTTAATTTATTTTTTAAATGTCTCGATGTGGTGGTGTTCAGTGGAAGGCCACTAATATTTTTAAAATGTTTGCAATACTAAAATTGTTATTATTATTAAGTTATTGACAAGTGTCACTGCTATATTTAAAACTCTTCAAGTATGCATTGTGATGTATACTCTTGACAGAAGCTCTAATTTAAATATTAATAAACATTATATAAGAGATGTAATTAATTAAGTACAAAATCTAGGATCAAGTTAAAGGGAGCTTGCAAGGGTGAAGAGAGGGAGTCAAAGGAAGAGGAGAGCACCACTTAGCAATTCCTAATAAACCCAGACCGAAGGAAGCTTTGTGAGTGTAGAGTTAACAGCTCTCCTAACACTTGAGAATATCTAGCATGCAAACATGCACCATGGAAAGCTGCAAAATTGTTCTTACAATTATATAGTAAATTCACTTATATGTAAATGGAGCAAACACTGTTGATTTAGCATTAATTTTGCATGTCAGATATCATACTCTGTCAGCAACTAAGGTTTGGAAAATATCTGGCATACAAACATGCACCGCAAAAAAGCTGCAAAACCATTCATACAATTATCGTGCAACAGTTGTTCAAGCATATTCACTTATATGAAAATGGAGAAAATGTTGTTTATTTAGTGCAGATTTACATCCTAGATATTCTACTCCCTATCAACAATGTAGGTTTGGAATATTTCAGGCATGCAAATGTGCACCACAAAAAGCTGCAAAACCATTTATACGATTATGGAGTAAAAGTGGTTTATGCAAATTCACTTATATGTAAATGGAGCAAATGTTGTTCATATAGTGTGAATTTGCATGCTAGATATCCTTCTCTGTCAACATCGGTTTGAAAAAATTTTGGCATGCAAACATGCACCACAGAAAAGCTGCAAAATCATTTATACAATAATGGAGTAAACATGGTTCATGCAAATTTGATTTTGTGTAAATAGAGCAACTAAGATTTGGAAGATATTGATGAGAGGGGATGCATTAGTTGCAAGGCCTCTTGGAATAATTCAAAGTTGTGGTAATTTGCGGGATTTATTTGGGACTTTTTATTGGTTTTGGTTGAAGATGTTGAATTTCACATATAAGCAAATCGAAGGCATCTCTGGTTTTCACGCAGTAGAAAAGTCCTCATGGAACTATGTTGATTTCCTAACAAACAATGGTATCAGTCTTGGGTATTGTAGTAAAGAGTGCATTTGAAAATGATATTTTCCTCAAAGTTCAACATTAACCAGAAAGAGCAACAAAACACTCTCCAAATTGATATTAACATAAAGCAAAACTATTTTCTCATGGGTGTGGTTGCTGTCACAGGAAAGCTCAAGAATTAGAACATGAATAAGGCCATTTCCTGCCCAGCCATTTTATTTCTAGGAGCATTGCTTAGAGTGATCTTCTATATCAAATTCAGAACAACTACATTTCAACTTGCTTGGCTTTTGCATCTACATTTGGTTGTCCTGGATGAGCAGTAGTAATGAAACTACTCTTAAGAGAAGGCTCCTCACTAATAATGTATTGGGAAATAACAATGTCTTCATGATCTCAATGTAATTTGCACCTGCATGTTTAATTCACCATCCTTTATTAGATTCAATTTCAAATTAGGTAGCCAATTACTTCCTCCATGTGAAACTGGTGTAGAAATGTAGTCAAAATCATTTTCCTTTATAACCAAACTCACTAGACTATCATACTAAATATGTATAATATGTTTAAAACTATGTATTCTTTGCATTGTCTTTTAAGAAAAAAATATAGGAAAACATGATATCGTTAACACAGCTTCTCTATTTTTAAATTTTGACTCGCATTTTGAGCATACAATGAATCTATACAGTCTTGGTAATACCATTGGTCACAAATGTGTTTAGCTTGAACTATTTGAATTTCAATCAAATCTTCTAAATTTTTTATTTTGTGATTGTTTAGCCCGAACTATTGAAATTGCAAGGAAATCATTTAAGCTTTCGGTTAATATTTTGTGGATTGTTAATCATGATTGTAGAGACCTTGGGTAGCCATTTGACTCAACTCTTTTGTTGCAAGAGGTCTAACCAATGAGTCATTATTACGCCAAGTTGTGTATTACAATGGCATCCATCAAAAAGCAATGTGTAAGGAAAAACTCTTCAACTAGAAATTGACATTCAAATGACATGCAAATCCATATCCACTCTTAAATCTTATCTTCTTATCTTTTGAAAAAAAACGTAGTCATTATTGTTAACTTCTTAAAATGAATTTAAAAAACAGCTTTCTTTTTATGAAAGTTGTAGTTTTGTTCAAGATTCTGCTTTTTTTATTTTTTAAATATTTTTAATAAAATTTAAATATTATTTTAAATATATTTTAATATTATTTTTGGGAAGATAAATATGAATCGGTAAACAGGTAATCTGAAAGAAAAAAATTGGTTACAATTTAAAATAGCATTCAATTAGAGTTAGGATTATAGTTTTGATTAGAGAAAAAATGATGAAAATAGAGGCCTCAACAAGGATATTTTATATATATTAATATTTAATATATGTATACTAGTTTTATATTTCTTACTAATAATTATCATTATTTTCTAATTTTTCAAAATATTGCATTTATAAAAGATCTTTTGTATAAAACAATCATAAATTAAACATGTTTTTTGACAATTTATATTTTAGTATCACAATCCATGAGAATTAGATAAAAATATTTATTTGTATCCAAATAAACAACACAGTTGAATCCAAAAATCTTTATGCCGAGAGCCGTAACCCTACAAGCACAACGCCTATAGGAGGCCAGCACAATCCGTGAAAGAAAAACAAAAAAGCAGAGACATATAACAATATTTATTTATTTAAAAAAAATAAAAAAACAACACAATAATTATTTTAAAAAATCCACAGTCACAGTCCTTATCCAAAACAAAAAGACAAAGCGAGTTAATAATATATATTTATTTACAAAAAATAAAAAACACAAAACATATTAGAAATATTTATCTTAGAAAAATCAGTTTTGTTAATTTTACCAACTTCCCTTTTTAATTCATTTGTGACAGTTCTACTCTTGACTACTCTATCATAAATAAGACTCTAATACTCCGTTATACTCTGCTCCTTCAGAAAATTAGGATCTAATACTCGGAAAAATGGAAAATATCATTTCTGAAAGGGTAGCATTAAGAGAAGATAAGCAATTGCAGGAAAAGCATCTCTCGAGGAATCCACTGAAAAACATTGCTCATAAGTCGAGCCGCCTGTTAAAGACGCTGTGGAGTAAATCATTTGAGGCGTCTTCCACTGTTAGAACCAGAAGGATTTCATTCCACTCTAGCGGAGATCTAAACTATGAGAAGATCCCAAAATCAAAGGTAAAATGAATCGCGCTGGAATAAAGCCGTGATCTTTCCCCTGTTTCCTTTCCGAATAAGAAGTGATTGCATGCAATAAACATGAGGAAATAAAATTTATGGAATTTTACAGGCGGAAGAGGAGGGGGAGGCAAATAACCGATGTAGAATTGTAGAGCAATGCAAGCCACATTTCATACTCTGTTGTGCAATAATACCGGAAGACTAGACTCCATAAGCTCTTAATTCAATTTTGTTCCTACTCAATATAACTATTTTTTAAACTCTGGCTAAGATTGATTGTGTTGTCTCTGTGCTTTTATATTTTTGCAGCCAATTTACAGTTAAGGAAACATCTTATATAATCTTTCAGTACAAATAACTTTACAAAATAGAAAACTTACATCACATTTATTAACATGAAGTTTCCACAGTCTGATAGATTAGTACAAAATTTCTGGTTTTAAAACTGTGTGCAATTTTATTATTATATTCTTCTCTCTTTCTGCACAACATCCTAGTGATAGATCATGGAGTATGATCTAAAACGTCAATAATAAAAATTACACACAGCTTTAATTGAGAAATTTTGTACAAATCCTGAGAAGGAACAATCTCAATTATCACCCAAATATTTCCTAGTCTACATGGCATAAATTAAAGTATACTTTTGCTTAAAGTGAGGAAATATGAGTTGAAGTAGCCTTAGAGTAGAGATCCTAAAGGTGTCTAATTCCCTTTCTAAAATTTGTAAGGGAGTGCATCTAATGAGTAGTAGACAATTTGTTATCTTGAAAAAATATGATGAGAGACCAACATATAGAATGTTAGTTAATGGTTAGACCATTGTAAAATATATCTGCATTATATAGCAACCATAACATGATAGATTCCCAGGATTTCCAAATACTCATCACCACAAATTTTTCGTTGATCTTGATTAATATGCATAGGATTAATTTCAAGGGATTAGAAACCAAAGACTTTCCAAGATGAATGTCATAAGGTGAACTAAAATATTTGTAGTTTTGAAATAGGCTCTTCCAGGATTTATTGTCATCGTGCAAGAATTGATGATCCGCCTAGCACATTAGGCAACACCTTCTTTATTAACGTTAATAATACCTTGCCCACCAGAATCTCTTAGCAAGAAAAAGAGTTCCCAAGAAACATAATGGAAACTCATGTTGTGTTCTAAATATGCCTAAAGGAAGTCCTAAAAAATCTTATTAAGCTTTTGGTATGATGCTTTGGAAGGAACCCAAAAAGAGGAGCAATAAACACGTGTAGCTATGAGAACTAAGGTAGGTAAATTTGAAATTTGCATGCTAGAAAAGGAAATTTGCATGCTAGAAAAGGAAATTTGGTAATCTAATAGACAATATTTTTCTCAAATTTTTCAATTACATATTATAATAGCTTGGACTAACAATATTTAAACGCAAGTATGACAAAAAAACAAAAAAAACAAAATAATCATCATGGTTAATAAACTCCATCAAAAAGAATGTAGCCATCTAAGATGCAAGGAAAATTATTGCATGTGATACCATGTCTTATTCCATTAGATAGTCTAGAGCCTTCAGAAAGATAAAAAGTGTCAAGACACACTTGAAGTGTTCTTTTATTTTGTCTCCATCTTCATGGAGTGTAATAAAGGAGTCATCCATAAAGGTTCCATTAGTCAATTGCTAAGAGGAATTCCTAGGAATGGAAATTCTTTTGACTTGACATTGCAAGACTTAATTGGCAAGAAGATTGTCAAACCTTTAAGTAGCTAACACATGGAGAAAGGGTGCAAGAGGGAAATATTTTCTTATTGATCAAAAGAGGTTGAATTTATCAAATTAAATACCATTAATAACAAGACAAGAAAAAGAATCAATAAAAATCATGTGAACTAAATACATGAAAATAGTTCCAAATCCAAGAGCCCTAAGCATGGATAATGAATCACCATTCAATTCTATCATAGACATTTTTCTAGTCAACTTTTATAAAGAGAGTATTGATTTGAATTACAAGACCATTTCATATCTCTCTAGACTATGATGGCATTATCAAGAAAATAGCTACTTTGAATGGAACTAATTCTTTGGTTGAACCATGTAAGAAAGAGGAGATGTCTACTTCACATGAAAAGAGCCTCGGAAAGACACGTAAGAGAGTGATGGAACTATAGGTATGAACTTCATATTATCCTTGTTAATGATGGGACATAAATATTTGGTATGGTAAGATTCGAAATAGAATTTGGATAAATCATGTCTAATGTTTTTGACAAAAGATTTTGTAGGATTTAATAGAGAAATGATCACAAATAGATACTTTGTCATTGGCCATACTAGATGCAACTAAACAAAGCTCCTTGATACAAGAACATCTAGGTGTATCTACAATCATGTATCAACCAAAACAACATTTCCATTTTTATTTTTTTTATTTTATTATGTTTTGTAGGTACCAGTTTGGTTGTGTGGTGCATTTTCAGTTTTGTAGTGATTGACTGGCAGCTTCATTGATTAAATATAAATTATATGGTGATTTGTGGAGGCAAAGCATCATTGCTATCACTTGTTTTGATGAAATGTCAATTGAAGTAAATGTGTTTCCCTTTTGTTCGTTGTTGAGCTAAAATAGGAAGCGAATGCAATCTAGGGTTTGTGGGAGGCCAAACTAGTCCAACAAAAAGATTGGCATCTGACCCTCTGTCCCCATGCTGTTGCTTAAGTCTAAGTTCGGAAATAGGATAATTTAAAATCTTTTCCTATTTTTTTGGAGCAGCTTAAAAATTAAAAATAAGCTGTGCAAAAATGTGGGAGTTGAAAATAAGCAAATTGTTGCATATAAAAAAAAATGGCATGTGGCTCCACAAATCTCTTTGCCTCCCTTTTTATATTTGCTTCCAATTTTTCCCTCCGGATTTTACTTGCACAAAATATTATTAGCATTGTTCATTTCATCATACAGTTGAAAAAATTAATTAAAATTGAATGTTTAAAATTGAATAAAAAAAAATACAATCATGGGGCCACCAGCTCCACAATATGTTCCTTAAAATATTGAGCAGTGGCTGCTAGCCAAAATAAATTAATCAGCCGCATGAAGACCTACCGTAAGTATCCTTGTAGATTGCCACAAGAGAATTGAGTGTATAGAGGCTTGATTCACATTATGTCACAGGAGTAAAAGCGTTGATCTTAAAAATTCACTTAGAAGTCACGGCTTGGAAAGGTCCTTGACTGATTCAAAGTTTAATATAAAAGGTTTAAATTCCTCTACAAGGGGTGATGCCTCAGTTAGAGGTCGATGGAGTTTTTGAATATTAAAATTCTCATTTCCATATGATATAAAATTGTGGTTTGGCTTTGGAAAGTGGTTCAACTAGTAGAAAAAACTATTGGTAATTACAAAGAGGAGTAACAGCTTAAAGGGAAAGAATAACGATTTCCTTGATCTGATTGTACAACAAGAGCTGCGGAGCAGCAAGTTTCTGCCAAAGTGTGCAAGAACAGTTTTGGTCTTATTTGTTGGATTGTAACTTGTCTTATTTGTTGGATTGTAACTTGTTTACTTTTCTTGTATCAACTTGATTGTTTTTTTATTCTACTCTTATATGACAGTATCTCTTGCTTATTCTGTTTCAGCGGTAGCAGTGGAAACAGGTGTTACTATGTTATTTTGGACAAGTACAACAAAGCAAAAATAAGTTCTTATGCAATGGGCAGTGTAATCCTCCTTAATACAATAAACATAGAAGATTTCATGTGAAACTGCTATTCAGTTGGTAGACTACAAATGCAAGTCGACAAATTTGTGGGATAATGGAATAACTTGTTTATTTGTTTATTGGCACACACAGGTGCCTCAAGGATTACATGTAAGACCATGCAACATATCACTGACCTGCACAGACAATCAGACTACAGTAGAACAGCTGAATACGCCAATTGAAATTTGGCTAATAATACAATTTCTTTTTTAAAATCCATCTGGTAAAAAAATATCCAATCTCAAGAGTTGCCGAGAACTATATGGCTAACCAGTTACTGGTTCAGATGCCTGAAGCAGAATTCTCTTTAGGTGTAATACTGCGAAGTTAACAGCTGCTTCATCAGATATCTTTTCTATGTCATTAGCCAGCCTCCCCGCAGGTATGTACATAAGAACAGCATGTGCAGTCGCTTTGTGCAGATTCAAGAAATAGCTACAACTATATGAAGTTGGTGCAACCACTCCCAAGAAGTCCATATTTGGCCAAAATACTTCATCAAAATTTAAAGCAATCTTGTTTTCATTGCCCACCGCTAAATCTGATATTGCTGCCTCTTTCCACTCTGGCAATGGTGGTTCAAAGTCTATTGTGTTTGATTTTAGGGCATCACGAGGTATTGTAATGATGGCTGCATCAGCTACAAAGGTTCTCCCATCCTCCACAGCAACTTGTACGCCATTATATCTGCAAGATACCTTTGTGACCCTAATAAACGAGAGCAGAAGGAATTGCAAATAACCAAGACACAATTGTCCTAATGAATCAACTGGGCTTTTAACTGTAAAACCAAAAAATTACACTGATTATAAATTCATTATACCTATGATTGCGACATATATCAAGGCACTCAACAAGATCTTGTAAAACAGGATGATATCCTTACACCATGAGGCCATGTCCACCTTCAAGCAACCCTTCTTGTACCCAAAAAAAGGATTAGGCAAAAATATAATTTTGATGGTAAACCACAAGCTTTACTTCCAATTTGCAAATTTGAAGAGAAACACCATAATCAGTAAATAACAAAATTGTACGTTACCTGCTCCCAGGTTTTCAAAGAAATGATGTCTGCATCTGCAACAAACCAGCCTTCCATTCTGCATAGATACCACTGCAAGTCATAAAAAGGTCAAACTTCTCATCTGCAATTCATGGATCAGCAGCTGCAACAGCAATGAGCTCTTCAACAACATGATGGAGACCATAGAGAGATCTGCAAAATTAATTATTTTTTGTCTTACGAGCTTGGTTGTTTAAGTATTTTCTTCATCCATATCCTAAAGATCCTGATAAAATTATGCTAGCAAAGTAACCAAGACTAACCAGAAGTCAGGTTTACCTGACTTCTAGTGAGCCCTAACTAAAGAGCAGCAGTAGCAGTAGTACGACAAAAGGAAAAGCTTACTGGAAGCAGGAAATCTGCTTCTCTGATTGAATGAACACCTATGCAAGATGAAGACTTTAAAACCAAGACTTTGACTCCTCCACTTTATGAATTGTGCTTGAGCATCTTAAGTAAACATGTTGAATTCATTGAGTCACTGGAAGGAATCCCCAATGCAACAAAGAACAAAATCTGTCGGGCTAAAGATAAGGTAAAACAAGTAGCCATAGAACAAAGTGTTGTGGGATGCAACTTGGAAATCGGCTGACATCATAGATCACCCAGATTTGTTTGCTTGAGGGCAAGCAAATTCAGGAAGGGAGAATTTATTATGTCCCCTTTTTCAATCCTAACTATTTAGCAAATGGACTGTCAACATAGGATTAGCTATTAGATAGGCTAGTTACTTTCAGATTTCAGTTAGAGATCTATGTAATATTTTAAAAATAAGCTGGCTGACTCTTGTATCCTCCAGTGGAGCAGTGATTGAATATTTGCATCTTCCAGTTAAGCAGAAGCTAAATCTTTGGCGCCTATCAGTTAACTTCACTAATTGAGGGGTGGACTGACCAGTCAACTGCCCCCAATTTAGGAGTAATTTCCTATGATCGTAAACCGACAGTTTTGAGGGAGTGTTGTTCAGTTAGCTGCCTACGTTTGAAGAAACTAATTGTTATTTAGTTGCCACCATTTGTGAACTGACTTCCCATGATTGAAGATCGCTTGGAGGTGTGTCTGTAAAACAGAGTATAAGGCAGAAGCAAGGGAACTTTTGGAAAATTAACAAACATTCAACTCTCATTTCAGTGTCCATTGCATTGCTATAGCAGCTGGGTGAATTGGAGAAGAAACCCTTCAAGTGTGAACCTATCATCTTGGGACGGTAACCTTCGGGAGCAGTACACATCAGTTAGTATAGAGTTTGTAAGCTGGGAGTACCCTGTAAGTTGGATTTGATTGGTAGACTTCCCTTTGAATGTATGTTGATTGTAGAAAATTATAAAAAAATACAAACAAGTATAATTGTTTCTGGAGTATTTTGTGTTTTTGTTATTTGTGCATTAAGTAGGGGTTATTACATTACAAGTTTGAAAGTTTCAAATAATCATTAATGAATCATTCGAGCTGTGAAGCACAAGCTAGTGGGTGCTGCTCTAATTTCTATCATCAATGTCCTCAGCCAGGCTTTGTGTGGAAGGCAAGCCTAATAAACCCCTATTTCTGCTTAGTGACATGATGTTTCCACAGTCCATAATAATGTGATTGTGTGCTTTTGGCATTGATAGTATAGAATCTATGTTTGGCTTGGCAATGAGTGTTTATCAACAATCAAAATAATTGTTGAGAAACTCTAAATATTTAACGACAAAAATAATACCCTGGTGAATCTTATTGATGACTTGAGGAGGGGACACTTAGATGCCAAGAAGCCTGAAATTCAAGGTCCGGAGGCTCATCTGGAAAGTCTTGGGAAGAAAGAAGCTGAACTCAGAAGCCTATACTGGCAATGAAGGAGGTGGGGAGGATTGTGGACTGGATCATTCCAAAAATCTTTGATACATTCAATGTCTTAGAATAGATGGCCAAGGAGAATCCATGCACAGTTGACAAGGAAGATTTCATGAAGCATTCAACAATTGCTTGCCCCTTGCTGGAGGGCTACCCCCAATTATTGGTTGATCATAATGCATCAGGATAGTTGCTAGACAATGCACATAAACAAATTTATAAATTCATTGAATCAGACAAGTAAATTCAAATTGCAGAAGCCGCCAATGACTGGTGATCTCTGTTCTATCAGAGATTATAAAAAAATTATTTACTTGTATAATTAGAGTTGAATCAATCAATCCATTTCACTCAGTCATGCTAACTGATTTTGTTTTTCTGTTTCCAAATGATCAGAACAAGGCAAACAAGCCATCAAAGATGCTTTTAATTAAAGGATCAATACCGAAAAGGATAGACATTCTATTCAATTTTTAAAAAATAATGCTGGTATGGCAAACTGGCCAATGGTAGGGATGGTAGTAACAATTTCCCCAAGCTTCAGCTTGTACAAAATGGTAGTCTTACCAGCAGCATCAAGACCCACCACCAAAATGCGCATTTCCTTTTTAGCAAAAAGCCTGCTGAAAAGATTGGTAAATGTGAGCCCCATCGTGTAACCTGGTCTGTCCCAAAATCCTGATTAGTGCCATTCGGAGATCTACTAACATGGATAGTTCCTAAATGTAAATAAATAAATAAACAGTCCACAGATCATGAACAAAACAAAAGACGCTAATGTTAGATCCCTCTGAGGAACCTTTACAAAAAAGCAATTAAAAACTAATTATATTACTTCTCACCATAAAAAGTTAAATAATTGGAGTGCTTCCCAAAACATAAAACAAAATTGCTAATGAATGTCTTATAGACCTGAATTAAACCCTAAGCCTGTCCAAATGAGCTACACCGAAAGATAAGAAACTAATTATTATGATGAATCTCACTGTCAAATTGGAAATTTTCGTCATCACTCAAAAATACATAGTTTTTAA
This sequence comes from Sequoia sempervirens, assembly GCA_007258455.2. Taxonomy (NCBI): domain Eukaryota; kingdom Viridiplantae; phylum Streptophyta; class Pinopsida; order Cupressales; family Cupressaceae; genus Sequoia; species Sequoia sempervirens. The sequence goes on along the minus strand of VDFB02127017.1, from coordinate 18,206 downwards.
GAATAATATATTAGTCCTATTTTGGCATCCAATAATAGAGATCACATATCAACAAAACGAAATAACCGAGATCTTAGGGCATAAAATAAGGCTGTCGAAATCCCAATTATGAATCAAGCGCAATTAAGGTTTAAAATTCCAATAGTTAACATAAATCTGAGGGCCAAATCCAATATTCTTCACAGGCAAAAGATACAATACAAAAATTAACATGGACTTTGAAATCAACTCAATGCCAAATTTATAGTCTCGCTCAAGAAACACAGATCGCCCTTCAAAAATAAGTACATAACAGAGACTGCAAATCACAGCTAATGGTTAGTGAGAATCATAGTTTTTTTTTGCAGTATCAGATTGTGAGCATTTGTTACCCTGTAATCTGAAGTGAAACATAGTTAAGCATCTGCTATCCTTTATCAATGACGATGCATATGCTTTTAGTGATTATGTGCAATTCTGAAACAATGAAATTACTAAGCGAAAATAGTATTTTCTATTGGTTGATAAAAACATTGAACTTCTACCGAAGCATCTGCTATCTTTTATCAATGATGATGCATATGCTTTTAGTAAATATGTGCAAATTCTTTATAAATGTGCAAAGAAACAATGAAATTACTAAGCGAAAAAAACATTGAACTTCTACAGAAACCGCTGAGTTCAACAAAATCCAATCTAAAATGATATAGACTGTTCTGCCATTCTTTGGCAACTTCGCTGCCCTACAGCTTTTGTTTTAATAAAGCATTTGAGGAATACAATTAGTTAGTAATTGAATATTAGGAATATAGTTCATGAATTTAAGAATAGATAATATGTAGGATTTTCAAATAGAATGTAAGAATATAAAATGTGATAGAATATTTAGTTAGTTAAAATTTAATTTAATTAAAATTAATTTAGAATATTATTAGAATTTGAATTAGTTTAGAAGAAGAGAATGATATTTTTATATGTTAAAATGTGATTGTAATATGATTATGGAGATGTATGCGTAATTATATAAATGTTTGAATGATACAAAAGTAATCGAATATCATATATATTCAAATAAACATCAACTCAAATTTAAATCAATATAAAAACATAATATTGATATCAAATCAAGAGAATATATGAGGAAAGGGAGTTGAGTGGACTCTAGAATATATTGGAGGGATGGATGCCGACATAAGTATAACATATAATGTTGAAATTGTAGGATATGCAATTTTTGAAATTACATGTGGTTCAGTGATCAAGCACTTTCTTCATTGAGAGGGAAAAAAAAGAAAAGCCTATTTTTAGGACATTGCTTGGCTCAATTTGTGTCCACTGTCTTCTTTTTTGAGCATTTATAAGCCCAAGGACACCTTTAGCAAAACATAGTCAAGAAAATTTGAATTAGCTCCAAACTGATGAGAATTCAAGGTTGAGACATGAAAATGGAAAGAGCTAGACATATAGGAGAGAACAGATCATCAAGCCAAGAAAAATGTTTCTACACTTGTAGCTTCCTTCAATATATTTTCAGTCACTATATGGATATTAGTTGGCAAAGATTGTCCATGTTAGTTTTAAATGAATTGGTGCAATGCTACAAGGGTGACTGGGTGAAAGATGAAAACAAATATGGGCACTATGAAAGTATTCCATCTATATCATTTTGAAGTCAAATTTTTGAGGAGCCAGATACAGACTGTAAGAGAGGGGGACCACCGCGTGCAAGACCCCAGGTCACGGAGGGTCAAGACGTGAGAAGCTTCCCTAACCTACCTCAGCTAAGTGTAATGTAAGGAAATGTGAGACGAGAGTAACGAGGACTGTGAAACCTCTCAGTTACTCTGTAGACCCGAAACACAGGAGGGGGCTAGGCGAGTCAGTTTTTAGGTCCAACACTATGCCTCGAGAAGTTCTCTGCCCGAGGACGAAAGCGCAATCTTTGGACATCAGCACAACGCGTTGGCATCTCAAAAGTGCACTGGCGTCCGTATGACCAGGCAACAACGAAGACGAGGTCAAACCAACAAAACTAGCTAACAGCCCAGCTGACTAACTCAAGGCCCAGAATGACGTGATTAAATAAATGAAATACTCTATAATGTTATAAAGCAAATATGCAAGAGTAAAGAGGGTAAGGAGAATCTCACCAAGGAATTCATTCGTCAGCTTATCCTTTGAGAAGCACGCACTCCTACACATAGAAAGAGAGGAGAATGTTGGGTGGCTGTATAGGGGTCTGCCTCAATTAGATCCCCGTTTAAGTGTTCCCACCTCCACGAATAGCCAAGGGAATGAGATAAAGGAAACAATACAATAAAGAGAAAAAGAGCACTACAAAACAGTAAAGTGCTAACTCAACCAAATGATAGAGGAGAGGAGAGGGAAGCTTACCACCTCCACCAAGAGCACTCAAGGTTGCTTGAGGGTGAAAATGAGAGGAAATCAAGCCTCTGTTGCAATGGCGTGGTCCCAAACTTGCTCTACTGACATGGCAGAGTGTTGCTTTGGTTGCTAGGGAATGCAAGAATGCTGCTTGAAACTTGGAGTTGATGCAAAAGAGTGTGAAGTTGAATACTTGGAGCTATGAAGAAGACGTGTAGAGATTGTAGAAGCTTGCAATGAAGGAATGAAGAGATAATTTTAAGTAAGAGGGAAGAAAACAGCCATATTCAGGTCGGTCGGCCGAAGGGGGCGTTACAACTTCACCTCCAATGAGAAGAGTAATGCCTCTGCAGGTTCAACCATAGGAATCTGCCAGGGACGTAAGCACGCCGCGCGGATTTTTGCACATCGTGCGGGCGTCCCCAACAGAAACGCCTCCATCGACGCTCAAAACAGGTGCCAAGTGGGATGTAAGTAGCGGGCTTAGGTGGAATTAAGCCTTTGAACTTGGTCTTCTAAGGTGGATAAAGGAAAAAAGGGGATTTGCACATAGGGTGCAAATTCATGCTTATAGATTTTGCCCCCACTTTAGCGAGCATGAATACTAATGAGTGCTCGATAAAGTTATAGATCAAGAAAGAGTAAAGTTAGAAATGTATACCTGAACCGTTGAGGAAGTAGACTGCGATCTGATGAGCCTGAAGGTGCAAGGAAAGCAAAGGACTTTATAGCTGCTCGCAACTATGAAGATTGAGAAAACAAAGCGTCTTACAGGCCCGCAGACCTGTAAGGAGGCAACTCCCAAGATCTATTGCATGAAGGAAGCCCCGTGAAGTAAGTGCCTTACAGGCCCGCAAACCTGCAAGGAAGGTGTCCTCTAAGATCTCTCACATGGAGGAGACCGAGAAAGTGCCTTACAGACCTACAGGCCTGCAAGGAAGGTATCCTCCAAGATCTCTCACATGGAGGAGATCGAGAAAGCACCTTACAGGCCCGTAGACCTACAAGGAAGGTATCCTCCAAGAACTCTACCATGAAGGAAACCCAAAGGAAGTAGACTGCGTAGATTCAAGAAGTAGCGGCACGTCTACTCGCAAGATAGATCATGTCAAAAAGCGGTTGTATAGGCAAATAAGCAGACAGTCACGCAGACTGACAATGATTCGTAAGTCTTTCAAAGGGGTCCCTCAGGAACCCTTCAAAAGGAGAGGGGTCCACTCAAGGGATGCGTTGTTTGAAAGGTGAGGTCTAGTCAGGCTGCCCCAAGCTAGACGTGAAGATACAAAACGGGTCTAGTCAAGCTGCCCCCAAGCTAGATGTGAAAAGGAGAATGGAATAAGTCTAGTCGGGTTGCCCCCAGGCTAGATGTGAAGGAATCCATTCGAAGTAAAGACTTTCAAAGAAGGGTCCCTTGGGAACCCGTTGTGAAAAAGGGGTCCACTCAAGGGGGACACAGTTCAAAAGCAGTTGTTTCTCTTAGAGCAATCCATCATCAAAGAATCTTTTCGAAAGATGTTCACTTCATCAAGGAATTTGAAAGGACCCCATGCAAACGGAAAATTAAATTTGTTCCCACTTCAGAGGAAGGTCTTCAAGCCCTTTCTTTATGAACCCGTGATGAAGGAAACATGTTCTGTTAGGGTTCCAAGTTGAGAATGCAATTGTAAAGAAAATATTGTGAAGACTTTCAAGAAAAGATTCGTTGGCAACAAATGTGTTCTCTAAAAATTGAAGCGTTAAAGAAAAGGCATTGTCACACATGAAAGGAACAACTCAAGCAAAGATGAGAAAAAGATAAAGCAAAAGAGGGAAAATACAAATAAAGGACAAAGGGGTAGCCTGATATTTTGAGGTCAGAACTACTCATAAATATATATATATAGGTATAATAATAGTATATAAATGAACTGTCATCAACCCCCTACTATATCAGGCCATGTGAAGAATGCACGAGAAGACAAAATAAAAATAAAAAAATTGGGTCAACATGGAAGGGAAGCCTAAATGCTCTCAACGCTTTGCATCTTCCCCAATTTATTGAAATTCAAGCATAAACATGCAAGAATGATGATACAAATAGAAGAAGGTTTACGACACAAAAACCACGCCTGTATCTAAGCACCAATAGGGGTGAAAAGGGTCATCCAGGCACACATAGCACAAGCATGAGGGAACACAACACGAAACACACACATCCAAGATCAAGAAAATGGTCCTCCTCCTAACACTGATCAACCAAGAGGTTGGCTACTTCCTAATCTAAATCCTCATAATGGGAAGGAGGATGAGCCTGCAATGGTGGGATGTTAAGAGGAGGAGTGTCTAGCCTGCCCGCAACAAGGGCTTAGGAAGAGGGCCCCTCGAGGTCCTCTCCACCGAGCTCTTATGGAGCCAAGGTCATTGATTTTGCGAAGATCGCTGACAAGGTCGGGACTTCGTCCACAAAATTAAACATGCACCCCACAAGAGCATGGTGTCTAACTTCGGTGGACGAGATAGGTTTCACCTAAGGTTCACCGCTAAGCTTGTTGAATGACTCGGGAGCAGTGACAAACTCAGGGGAAGTCGGGATTGGTTCTATTACCAAGATAGAACAAGTCAATGTGGGCCCGTCATGTGGGGAAGGTGAGGTCCTCCTACGTCCTTTGTTGTTGGAGGGACCATTCTCCGCCTCCTGTTTCGTCAGAGGAGATGAACTCCCCACGGACGAGGCTAGAGGTGCGGAGGAAGAGGAGGAAAGAACCGTAACAAATACAAATGAAGTATTAATCATGTCCACAGGCTTCGGGAAAGGCTGGATATCTAGAATGGAAATTAGCAAAGGAAACTCCACCGAAGGAGTGATGAACACATGTACCTATTTAGGGTTAGGCGCATTCGTACTCGTAACAGAAGCCAAAAGCAGTATAGGACTAGACTGGAGAGAAGTAGAAGGAAGGGTGGAAGAAGACGTTGGAGGAGGCCTTGAAGCAGGGGTGATCGTCTCTTCCTCCTTCCTTTGCGAGGTGGCCTGCTCAGCCAAGAGGGCCTTTCTTCGGTGCTTGCATTCACATGCAAGGCAGTTTCTATTGCTCTTAGAGTTAGAGGCTAGGGTTTTTGAAGGGACAGAAGGCTCCTGTTCGACCATAGGAATGTCCACTACGGTTGTTTCTAGCGGAGGGATAGGTTCCTGCACAAGAGTAGGAGAAACAAGTAGACGAGTGACAAGAGGGGTCGGCTCCATCGGTAGAACAGGAAGTTCGAAAGCAGGATGCTTAGGCTTTCACCAAGTGGGCACCATAGGGTTCTCCTGTAGACGAGGAGCAAGACCCAATGGTACCTCAGCGGAGTGAGAAGAAGTGCCAAATTGACCAGCGAAAGAGGAAGGAGGATCGCGAGACCACTTCTCTTCTTCCTTCTTTTATGGCTTAGCAGCATTGCTGTCAGCTTTTAAGCAAGCCCTATGTAAGACAGCATAAGGTGAGGGAGGGTATCTAACTTTCAGCCTCATACACCCTTTCTTATAGTTCTAATATGTTTTTGTGAAAAAGGTATGTCTTAGGCGGTAGAGGACCAACGAACGCAGGCCAAGGGTGATCCAAGGAGTAGCTACCACGCACGACTGGTGGTCTATGTCTGGTGTCATGGATTACGTGCATGAAGCCTCCGTGGATAAATTTTAGACATTTATGCATGAAGGAACGTACTGCATTCATCGCCACCAACCAAGGGATACCCAATTTCACCCTAAAGAGCTTAGATCCAGGGATGATATCAAACAGGAGTTTCACAGAATTAGGTCCAACTAAGATCGACAGGAAAATACTACCCAAAGGGGGCACAAAAATCTCGTCATGTGTGCGGATGGTACTCATAGGAGCATCGTACCCATCCTTATGTAAGAAGTTTATCAGCATAATCTCCTTTGTTATTATGTTCATTTGTGACGTCGGATCAACGAGAACACCTACTACAATGTTTCCATTAATCTGTGCAGGAATGTAACTTGAGGAGATGGTTCCTTGTTAAAACCCATCGGCAGGTCTTGTGAAGTGAAAGTTATACCAGTACCACTATCCACAAGCTACACAGAGGGGATAGGTTGATGCGGGAAGGAGGCGATTACGCACACTAGACAATGCTTTCACAGAGTCCCTAAAGGTTGACAGATAAGACGGTGACCCAATTAAGGTTTCATCGTTTAACACCTTTAGAACTTTCCAACTATGCCAACTAGGGGTCGTAGGTTGGGTTGCAAGGAAATAGCCTCACAACACTCTCACCTACAACACTCTTAGAGTACGAGGAAAGGAACTGTTAGGATCGCAAGAATGGAACCAAAATGGTTCACGCCACGTTCACCAAAAATGTAAGAGAGGGGGACCACCGCTTACAAGACCCTAGGTCACGGAGGGCCAATACATGAGAGGCTGCCCTAACTTACCTCAACTAAGTGTAATGTAAGGAAATGCGAGATGAGAGTAACGAGGACCGTGAAACCTCTCAGTTACTTTGCAGACCCGAAAAACAGGAAGGGGCTAGGCGAGCTGGTTTTTAGGTCCAACACTATGCCTCAGGAAGCTCTTTTCCTGAGGATGAAAGCGCAGTCTTTGGATGTCAGCGCGACGCACTGGCGTCTCAAAAGTGTGTTGGTGTTCATATGACTAGACAACAGAAAAGACGAGGTCAAACCAACAAAACTAGCTAACGGCCCAACTGACTAACTAAAGGGCCAAAATGACGTGATTAAATAAATGAAATACTCTTTAATGTTATAAAGTAAATATGCAAGAGTAAAGAGGGTAAGGAGAGTCTCACCAAGGAATTCGTTTGCCAGCTGATCCTTTGAGAAGCACGCACTCCTACACACAGAAAGAGAGGAGAATGTTGGGTGGTTGTATAGGGGTCTACCTTAGTTAGACCCTCATTTAGGTGTTCCCACCTCCATGGATAGCCAAGGAAACAAGATAAAGGAAACAATACAATAAAGAGAAAAAGAGCACTACAAAACAGTAAAGTGCTAACTCAACCAAGTGATAGAGGAGAGGATAGGGAAGCTTACCACCTCCACCAAGAGCACTCAAGGCTACTTGGGGGAGAAGATGAGAGGAACTCAAGCCTCTGTTGCAATGGCATGGTCCCAAACTTGCTCTACCGACATGGAAAAGTGTTGCTTTGGCTATTATGGAATGCAAGAATGCTTCTTGAAACTTGTATTGGATGCAAAAGAGTGTGAAGTTGAATGCTTGGAGTTGTGAAGAAGACGTGTAGAGATTGTAGAAGCTTGCAATGAAGGAATGAAGAGAGAATTTGAAGGAAGAGGGAAGAAAATGATTGGATATTCGGGTCAGTCGGTCAAAGGGGCATTACAACTTCACCTCCAATGAGAAGAGTAACGGCTCTGCAGTTCAGCCACAGGAATCTGCCAGGGATGTAAGCACGTCGCACGAGCTTCCTTGACAAAAATGCCTCCACCAATGCTCAAAACAGGTGCCAAGTGGGATGCAAGTAGTGGGCTTAGGTGGAATTAAGCCTCCAAACTTGGTCTTCTAAGGTGGATAAAGGCAAAAGGGGGATTTGCACATAGGGTGCAAATTCACGCTTATACACAGACATAGAAACAAGTAAAATAACCAAGAATTACAACATCATAATGTGGAACTTCTATGTGAAATATGATTGAATGTTTGCTAAACAAAAGATTGTTGTTTTCACTGCTACATTTCTTGTGAAAGCTTGTCAATTTATGACAACCTCATGAAACATTCAACTTAAGTTTTATTTTTTCATAGGTTATAGGGCTTCCTTTCATGAGTCTGGTATTTTGTTCATGTAGACCTGGACTTAGGGAATGTGTTGAATTGATTCCATGCATTAGATTTTAGGTTAATCTATTCACAATTCCTTATTATAGTTGTAAATTATTTTAGAATTAACCATGTAAATTTATATCCATATGTTTTGGGGGTCACTACTAGATTCTTCATCAGGAAAATAGTAGTGAAGTGAGAAAATTTTGAAATTGTGATCAATTGTTTGTTATGTACATTTTTTGGTCCTCGTTCATTTGGCTATGTGATGCCAGTGCCATCCTTCTTCAAAAGGTCACAATCTAGGCAACTTGATTGACAATATGCCTCAAGTACAGGGTGAGTTGACTATTTGTTGAAATACCTCAAAAAAATGTGTAAAAGCAAGTTAGAAGCTTCAAATGCATTTGGCAAGTTAAATCTATACTCTACTACCTTTATCAGTAACTAGACAAAGCACATGAATTGTTTGACAAAATTCCTCCTAAATAAATATGCCCATGTACTGGGTGTGTAAATTGTATTAACATAAGAGGTTTGAATCACATATGCAAAATGTGGAAGCAAGAGGAACTAAAGAAAAAAATCTACAAACTTCATATGTTTGAAAGATGGACAACAATAATTCTCTACTTGCAGATGTTGTTTTATATATTAATGATGATAGATTTAGATAATAATATCATGTGGAGTATCTCAAATATCACAGAGTCAACTAAAAAAGCAATTGAAAACCTCATGCAACTTCTTTCTATGTCCTCTCGATTCAAGTGGGAAATGCCTTAGCATAAAAATTAGCCTACAACAATAGCGTTAATGCTTAAAATGAGAATATTTATATTTTAAATAAAATAATTAAGCCTATCTAGGGCCAGGGATCTAGGGTTCAAAACTTTCAACATCTTAGATTTCTATCCATCCTTTTCAGAGTAACTTTTAGAAGTGAAAACCATCATCAAATGTATCTATTATTGAATTTTTATGCTTAACGATATTACAATTGATAGAGCTACTGATATGCTTCAACCTACTATTATATCCAAGATTAGGGCTCAAGCAACTAGCCTTTACTACTAACATAATGGCCTTTTCTATATTCATAATAGGTATTATTAATAGGGAGAAAGTGATGCATAATATATTTGAAGAATCAAATTCCATTTTGTTTGAGCTGAGATTGTCCAAACCAACTTAAGAATAAATATAGCATAAGCCCTACAAAAATAGTATTACCAAGAACTAGAGGAAGTAGACAAAACACTGAGAACTGATAAGAATATTTTGTTCTCAGGTCAGATGCATCTTCAAGGTCATCCAATTGTTTCAATTGCAGCACCCGTGCTCTGTAATAGCTTCCCCACAATCCTTCCTTAACACTTTTTGTGCCTATGACTAACAAGCAATAGTAATCACCTTCTCTTGTACAACGGAGACCTTGAAATCATATGAGGCATATTTCTTCTCTCAAATGTTAATCTCCCTCTCTATCCTCATCCTGGAGACCAGCCACGTCTCCTTTGTATGCAAAAATTGCTTGCTTGTTAATCACCAATTGTCAGGAAATTTGATAAGGTGGAGCTCATAAACCATTGTCTTCTTCCTGATAGCCTTTCACCTACAAATCATTTTTTGTGCACTCTCTTGCCTTGAAAGGATTTAATAGCCACTAAAAACCTTCAGATAGAAAATGCAAAACCAATCACAGGTGGACAAAAATATTGAATAAATATTTTGAGTTAAAAAAATATGTACCTTTGCCTACAAAACTAAGGAGCAGGTAACAAATCTGGAAAAATTTGCATTGAATCATTAGTTGTTAAACCCTAGTTTATTCATTTTTTAATGATTGATGCCTTCGCTATAGCTCCAACAGGAACTAATAAGCTAAGAGACAAGATTCATTAAAATCCCAATTGTTTGTACCTCATAAATGTTGAAGTTGTTGATTAATAATAAAAAATTTGCATAATTACCTGAACCAATTTTGAATTGAATGTCATGAATTGTCTTTTTCGTTGCTATTGTATTTAAATGGTGATTGATGAGAAATTGTTGCAAGAATTGACAGTCTATAAAGACCCCTATTTCGCGTATGCACTAAGTGGTATCAAAGAAAGTATTTTGTGATTGTGTTGAAGGAAGAAACCTTCAAGAATTTTTTGTAAGAGTGAGAAGACAAGGGGATCCACAACTATAGAGGGTTCATTGATATGGTGCAAATGGGATGTGGGAAAAGAGGACCACAGAATAATGACAATGTAGCAATCATGGAGATGCTAAGAGGTATCACAACTAGAATGGATGCTATGGAAATGGCATAGTGAAGAGGAATGCTTGTGGTAGACATCAATGATGATGAAAATGAAGTTGAAGCACCATAAATTAACTTGGAAGATGAGAGCGATAAATCTGAAGGAATATTTTGAAGAGAAATGGTGAGGATCAACAACAAGGCAAGATTGGACCCTCTAGTTTTAATGGAAATTTGAATCTAGTAGAATTAGTGGACTTAAAATAAAAAATGGAGAAGTATTTTGACCCTCGAGTCTTGAGCACCCAAAAAGAGTGAAGTATTCATGCACAAAGTTGAAGGGACACACCTCTTTATAGTGGTGAAAGGAAGCCAGGTATGCAGAAAAGCTTCCAACACCAATCTATCCTGAGAGAATGTGAAAATTTCTATAGTTTCAAACCCTTATTCAATTATAACAAAGAAGATGCACATAAGAGGTAACATAAATAGAATCAAAGATACAAATAAAACACATAACACCAAATATATGTGGGGGAAACCCTTTCTAGAGGAAAAAACCCACACTCCAAAAGCTTGAACAATGTATTATCTATAAACAATAGTTACAATACACTTGCAGTGTAAGCTTCTACAGGATTTTTTATGTGTTACAATTCTAGAGTAAATTCGACAGCATAATAGTATCTCAACACAACATCATACAACTACAAAACACAAGTGCTCAATATATAAGAGCTTACAATTCATAAATTAGACATTTATAAATCAACTGCCAAAGATTGAAGATGCAACATGGACATCACCAAAATCACTATACATGCATAATGGTAAGTTTCCAATTGTCACCACATGCAACAGTGCAACTGTCAATCGTCACTAAACCTTCACTTGCCAAATAATAATTGAACCTCAAAAACTCACATACCATTCAAACTCAACATGGAAATAGAAAATGTCTTCATGCACAACTCCACCTATAAATGCAACTTTCCAACTTGATTCCTTCTCAAAAATAGAATCTACAAGTTGTATCTCACAAGACAACATGAGAAAATAGCAACATTAAATATTTAAAAATCAATGCTGCAAAAAAATCAAAGGTTAGACACCTTCATTTTCCTAACATTCCCCCACTTGTTGAACACCTTTGAAGAGTCAATGGAAGTAACAAGATTTAATTGCTAGAGGCCGAGAGGCCAATAGACTTCAAACACCATCTAAAATTCTCAGTGTTCACTGACTTTGTCAATGCATCTGCAACATTCGTCAAGGTGTCAACCTTCTCCAACTTCACCTTTCCATCTTCCACCATATCATGAACAAAATGAAACTGTACATCAATGTGCTTTGTTTTAGCATGGAAAGTAGGATCTTTTCCGAGAAAATGGTACTCTTACTGTCACAACAGATAGTGATTTGTCATGCACCAAGTCCAACTTCTGAACACAAATGCTTAAGCCAAATGGCTTCCTTACAAGCATGAGTAGTTTCCATGTACTTTGCTTATGTTGTGGACAAAGCAACTACAGCTTGTCACTTACTCATCCAACTAATGGCACTTCCAAACATCGTGAATACATCTCCCCTAGTGGACCTTCTACTATCAATATCTCCTTCCCAATTAGAATCCATAAACCCACAAATACAAACTGAATGTCGAGGTCCAATAAGATAACCATGAAAAAACAAGGCATACTCAGAAGTACCTTGCAGGTATCTGAACACTCTCTTAACTACATCCCAATGCACCCATCCAATATTAGCCATAAAGAAACTCAGGACTCCCACTACTTGCACAATCTTTAGCCTCATACAAACCATAACATACATCAAACTTCCTACAACACTAGCATAGGGTACTCTGGTCATGTCCTCCATCTTAGAGAGATACTTTAGAATCCTCTACAAAAATCTTTTTCCCTTGCAACACATGAACAACTAATTATCTACAAGATGTCATGTTCAATCTCTCCAACACTGCATTCACATATTTACTCTGGCTTAACCAAAGCTTTTTTTTTGCTCTATCTTTTCTGATCTCCATCCTCAATTTATATCGAGTTGTACAGCTAAATCCTTCATTTCAAATTGTGATGGAAATTGAGACTCCAGATCTAAAATCAAACATTTATCTTTCCCAAAAAACAACATATCATCAACATACAATGCAATGATGAGAAAAAGATCATTAATAGATTTGTAGTAAACACAATGATCAGATTTAGATCTTAGAAATCCCAAACTCAACACAAAGGTTTCAAATTTATGGTACCACATCCTAGAAGATTGCTTATGACCATATAGAGATTTTCTCAACTTGCATACCATATTTTCTTTACCTTCAACTGCATATTGTTCAGGATATGACATATATATTTCTTCCTCCAAGTCACCATGAAGGAAGGTTGTTTTCACATTCATCTACTCTACTTCTAAATCATAAGTTGTTGCTAGTGATAACAGGAACTGAATAGATGTTAGCTTTGCAACAAGAGAGAATATCTCACCATAATCTATCCCCTCCACCTATGAATAAACCTTCATGGCCAACCTTGTTGTATTCTTCTCAACACTCCCATCAAGACCAACTTTCTTCTTGAACATCCATTTGCAACCAATGGGTTTGCGTCCTTTAGGAAAGGGCACCAAATCCCATGTATCATTTTTTTCAATAAAATCACCTCCTCATCCATGGATTTCATCCAAGAATCTGCATCACTCATATGCATAGCCTCTTGCACAATCCTTGGCTCATTAGCATTATCAATCAAAGAAAAAATACAATTTCAATTCAATAGTGAATAACCAAACCTATCAAGTTGTCACTTATCTCTCATAGACCTCCTTAATTGTTGAGGTTGAGGTTCTTCTTCTTCAAAACTTTCAGATCTTCTCGAGCTCTCCTCATCATTAGGTCCATTATGGGCTTTAGGTTCAACTTTCTTAGGGTCAAGAGGAAGTTGAACCACATCTTATTTCTTTTGTTCTTTTGTAGGCTACAAAATAGTGGAAGAAGGTTTCATCTCTCTGAAGATAACACTTCAACTATAGATAACCTTTTCATCCACTAGATCCCAAATATTGTACCCTTTCACACCAATACCATAATTGATGAAGAGACACTTGACAACCTTGTTTTCCAATTTCGATCTTTTCTCCATTGAAACATGAGCATATATGCCTCACAACCAAAAACATGAAGATGTCTCAATGAGGGCTTCTTTCCCGACCACACCTCCATAGGTGCCATCTAAACAAGAGTTGATGTAGGAGATTTGTAACTAGATAGCATGTAGTGGCAACAGCTTCGGCCAAAACTTTTGTTCAAGGCCAGCTCCACTTAGCATACTCTTAGCCCTCTACATCAATGTCCTATTCATCCTCTTCACAACTCCATTTTGTTGAGGGGTATATGGATTTGTCTTATGCCTTTCAATACCATGTTCTTTACAAAACTTATCAAAATCTGCAAAACAAATTTCACCACCATTGTTAGTCCTTAAACACTTAATCTTCCTACCAATCTAATTTTCTACCTGTTGTAAGGGGGGAAATAAGCATACAAAAAATGAATGAATGAATTAAACTCAAACAAAACTAAGAATCCCTAAACTCATCACTTATGAAATGAAGCTTTTAAATTAATGAAATCAAATAACAAAATCCTAAGATAACATACTAAATTCAAAACTAAAAACCTTTATTGTCCCATGTCAAAGTTGTATATTCATTTGATGTTGAAGTGTGTTTTTGTATCAATACAAAGCCTCCATTATGCATTGAAAAAGCTTCAATGTCTATGATGTCAAACTAGAATGTGATGATTTGTAACATTCTCAAGAGGTAATTGTACATCGGCGCTTCACTATGTAAATTCTAGATGATTTGTGTGAGGGTAGAAGGTTATTTTATAGATTTTACATTTTGAGATGAACGATCCAAATTCCGTAGTAGAAGATCCTTATCAATGGTCAAAAACTGTTGAGAGGAATTAGATGGGAAGAATCAGTGGCTTTAGATTGCATAATTTGTGTGATTGATGAAATCAAGTTGAGTGTTCAGTGGAATTGAGGAAATAGATTGAAAGGTTAGTGGGATTGAAGCATAGATGAATCAGTCATGAAATAGATGAATCAATTTGCCAATCGGAGTGAGTAATCGGTGGTCGTAATTTGCTCAATACAAAAATGGGTGAGGATAATTAATTAATTAAGCTTTTTGAGTTGAGCGTGCAATTCATGTTTGACTTTAACAAATAAAGTTATATTTGTTTTGTTGACTATGCTTGAATGATTTTGAACAATTAATTTAATTATTCTGATTAGAAAGGGGAAAGTGATTTAATTAAACTATTAAGTGAGAACAATTTAATTGATTTAGAGGAATAGTGTAAATTAGTGACATAATTAAATAATTGATGTTATTTAATTAATCAGGAGGAATAAAGATTAGATAAATGATAACATAGTTAATTAATTAAATAATTTAAAGATTATTTAATTAATAGAGGAAATTAGGGTTTTTTATGCAAATGATGTGAAATGCAATGATATAAAATGATAATGGTGTTGATGATGAGAAAATGTCATTCTAGATGTGTGATAATTTTTAGGTCAATTTTACATGTCTACAATACCAAGGCCTTAAACTCCTTAAACTATGATATTGCTATCAAGATTCAACCATGTAGTTTCGAGTCAAACTCATTGACCCATGTTTCATGAGTAGTGGTTCACAAGAACCCATCTCTCATGATAATGGATTTCCCACTTAGCACTCATTGAAGCTAGGTGATGCTCACAAAGGTGAAGCACTAGGCCTTCCTGAGAGGTCACCCATTCCGGTACTACTCCAACTCAAGTGCGCTTAAGCAGGGAGTTTTCTCCATGGTTAAGCCAACTTAGCTTGCAACCCCATTTTCAAAACCTTCATAGAGTGTTGTTCCTTTTGAACCATTCATTGTAGATCCCCTTTAGCTCATCAATTGATAAGTAGGAGGTATTTTTCACAATGTGTCAAATTATGATATCGCTATCAGATTCAACCGTGTAGTTTTGAGTCAAACTCATTGACCCATGTTTCATGAGTAGTGGTTCACTAGAACCCATCTCTCATGATAAGAATGACCCACTTAACACTCATTGCATCTAGGAGATGCTCACAGAGATGAAGCACTGGGCCTTCTCAAGAGGTCACCCATTCTGATACTACTCTAGCTCAAGTGCACTTAACCAGGGAGTTTTCTCCAAGGTTAAGCCCACTTAGCTTGCAACCCCATTTTTGAAACCTTAAAAAAGTGTTGTGCCTTATGAACCATTCATTATAGAGCACCTTTATCTCATCAATTGATAAGTAGGAGGTATTTTTCACAGTGTGTCAAATTATGATATTGCTATCAAGATTCAACCATGTAGTTTCGAGTCAAACTCATTGACCCATGTTTCATGAGTAGTGGTTCACAAGAACCCATCTCTCATGATAACTAATGGACCACTTATCACTCATTGCATCTAGGTGATGGTCACAGAGGTGAAGCACTGGGCCTTCCTGGGAGGTCACCCATTCTGGTACTACTCCAACTCAAGTGCGCTTAACTAGGGATTTTTCTCCAAGGTTAAGCCCACTTAGCGTGCAACCCCATTTTCAAAACCTTCAACAAGTGTTGTGCCTTATGAACCATTCATTATAGAGCCCCTTTAGCTCATCAATTGATAAACTAGCTTAAGACTTTAGATTTTCTTCTGAGAAAATAAATAAATGTCCTACTCTAATCATCTATGAAAGAAACAAAATATACATATTTTGATAATGAAGGAACATTTACAAGATCAAAAACATTAGAATTCACATAGTCCAAAACTCTGGAAGATTTGTGAGAACTGTGATAAAAGTGAACATGGTTTTGCTTTCCATAGACACAATGTTCATGAAAATCGAGCTCAAGATTGCAATCATCAAGCCCCTTAGCAAGACTTTAATTTTTTAGGGTCCTTAAACCATTTTTACCAATGTGACAAATTATTTGGTGCTAAAGCATTGTCTTCTCAGCGGGTAACTTAATCTCCAAAGCATGAGCACCCTTGGGTACCTAGAAAGCACAACCATTGGAAGTGGATGAAACTTTATTTTTGTTGTTGGTTCCAATGATGAGGATTGTGACTTAGAAGTCCTTTTCTTCTTTTCCATAGAAGAACTATTGCACTGAATTGTGCATGAATCCATTTTAAATAGAGCGTTTATCCAAAAACCCTTAGCAAGCACCATAACTCCTCTTGTCATCTTGCATCCTCCATTTGAGAAGAAAAATTGCACACCCACATCATTCAACTTACTTACAGAAAGAAGGTTTCGTGTCAAACTAGGGATATGTAGGACATCATTGATCCTCTTCACTCTACCACACATCTTATCTTGACTCTTCTATGGTCAACAATATTCAGGTGAGAGTCATCAACTAGGTACACCTTCTAACCATCATAAATTTCATACTTAGAAAACCAATCTCAATGAGAAGTCATGTGGAAAGAAGCACTAGAGTCTATCAACCACACATCTTGTGATATATGCATTTCCAAGGCAACAAAAAAGGCATCTGCTTCATCTTGAGAGGATTTATCAAATTTAGAATCAGAGAATGTCTTCTTTTTCTTCTTTTTCTCCTCCTTACAATCTTTGCGGAAGTGACCAGATTTGTTGCAATTCCAACATTTCGCCTTGTTCTTACTAGGAGACTTAGATCTCCCACAAGATTGAGATTCTAACTTCTCTTGCTTCGTGTTCTTTTTTCCTTTTTCTTTCATTCTACCTCGAACCGCCAAAGCCTCCATAGTCGTTTCAAAAGTTTTTCTCCGCATCTCTTCAGATAGCAATGGCGTAACCACTTCATCCATCTTAAAGGTGGTAGTTACTTCCAATGGCCATGAAAAGGTGATCCCATGAATCCAACTGTGAGCACAACAAAGTCATGCAATGATACTGCTCCTCCATTTTCACACCAATAGAGTTCAATTGGGCAACTAGCATGTTGAATGTGTTCAAAAGATTTGTGAAAAATTCTCCTTCCTCCATCCCCAAAGAATACATCTTATTTCACAAGAACAACTTATTTACCGAGGATTTAGCTTGATAAATATAAGCAAGTTTCTTCCAAATAAGTACAACGGTCTTCTCTCCATGAACGTTTAGGAGTACCGAATAAGCGAAAAATATTCTTATCAAACCCTTAGCCTTTTGATCCATCAGATCCCAATCTTCTTATTTCATGCCCATTGGAATAGTTCTAAAAATAGTTGTCCATAAATTGTGGTCTACAAGCATGTCTTTCATCTTGAGCTTCCACAACTTGAAGTTGCCTCCATTAATCTTCTCTATCTCAAATCTACCAGATGTGCTCACCATCTCTTTCCTGCAATAGGATCAACAAAAAAAAATTGTAATAGGCTCCCGCTCAAAATAAGATCAGTGCAAAAACCCCTTTAACCCACAATAGAAAATAGAGGTTATCAGGCTTTGATATCAACTGAAATGAAGCCAAGTACGTGGAAAATATTCCAACACCAATCTATCACAGGAGAGAATGTGCAAATCTCTATAGTTTCAAACCCTTATTTAATTATAACAAAGAAGGTGCACATAACAGACAACATAAATAGAATTAGAGATTAAAAAACACATAACACCAAATATACTTGGGGAAAACCCTTTCGATAGAAAAAATCCCCACTCCAAAATCCTGAACAATGTATTATCTATAAACAATGGTTACAATACACTTGCAGTGCAAGCTTCTACAAGATTTT
>VDFB02127016.1:0-20286 GCA_007258455.2 Sequoia sempervirens | reverse complement strand
AGGAAAATGCATTAACAAGGGCTTGCACCTCAAATTCCTCCTTCTCAGAGGAAAATGCATTAACAAGGGCTTGCACCTCAAATTGCAATATACACGGCCTCTGTGGTGCTTAGTCCTACTGAAGACTGCTTCCTGCTACACCAGGATATCATTGCAGACCTCAAACTGAAGCAACATCTAGAGGTGCTCTTCTGATCAACAACACACCCTGCCCAATTAGAATCAGTATAACCATGCAACTTCAAATCCACATCTGAAGAATATCTCAACCCATATCCAAATGTGCCATGCAAGTATCTCAGGATATGTTTTGCTGCAACAAGATGTATCTGCCTCGGTTCACACATGAACTGACTAATTGCACTTACTGCATAACAGATATCTGGATACATCAACGATCCAATCAACTATCTGTACATAGTAGGATCCACCAGATCTGAACTAGTTGCAGCCTCCTTAAGCTTCTGAAAGTTGGTTTCCATAGGCATAGACATGGATATGCAATCCATCATACCAAATCTCTTCAAGATGTCAATGGTATACTTGCCTTGACTTAGAATGAACTCATCCGGCTTCTGCCATACTTCATCTTCTTCAGGTTCAATAGGCTCCCTCTGAATCTTCAAGTACTTGCATCAACCTTCTGACCTCTTCATCCAAGATTGCCTGCAACGCTTACCTTAGAGAAATGTTTTCCCGTGTACACCTCTGATACTTTAGAGAGTTCATGATTGTCCTCCTCGACCTCATCCCATATCACTCTATTCTAAATAGGTTTGCAGAGCTACCAATGTCAAATCCAGATGACAGTCTTGAGCAATTCTGATCTCAGCAGCTGAAGGGATCCTCTAAGGATTTAGCACTTAGCCTTGCAATATAGTAATCTTCACTTCTTCTCAGTGAGTTACAAAACTTCCTCTTGATCCCTGCTTCAGAGATTGCAAGGAAGACTTCTGGAAGTGAACTCCCTCTAACCACCAACTCAGTCCCATGGCTGCAAGTTGTGACTTCATGCTTGATCATTTCTATGGTCGGCATGATTCCTCTCAAGATGCCTCAAGCTTTTCATCACTAAGCAATAGCTCATCACCTTCTTGCTCTTAGAACTGTCCTGGTAGCATTTTAGAGAGATATTACTAATAGTTTATAACTATCCACAGAAGTATCAAGGCTAGAATCATACAAGGTTTACTATTTCAAGAAATGGGATGAACACATTAGAATTTATGAACAATATATAAAGAAACATGAATAAAGAAATCAACCTATGAGTGAAATATGTAGCAAATATTAAAAGATCAGAATAAGGGAGAAAAAAACTTATCTTTATTGAATTTTGATGTATCTTTCTTCCATCTTTTGCTCCTCTTGAGAGTGCTAATCTTAGTACAATAAAAATCAATCTGCACAACACACATTATGCAGCCAACATACTCAATATAGGACCAGCCTTCTCAAGGCACCATTTCAGTCCATGCACATAGAGAATGGTATCGATGTGACCATCCAATCACAACGAAATTGCATTTCCTTTTTTTTTTCATCTCAGAGTCACACTTAGAGAGCTTCACAACAAAATGCAATGAAATGATTGACATCTCCAAGGGATCTTATGCTAGTGATCACTATCACGATTTTTACCAATCACACATGATTCAAGTAAACAAAGTTAGACCTGCACAACTTAGCAGACTGAACTTCATCCTAGATTTCAGAAGAATAAAAAAGAAAGAAAAAAAAAATACTTATCTGATGAAATCAGACTCCCCTTTTTCAGGTCTGCATTTTTCCTGATTCAGCTTAGTACATAAGCAACAGTTACTTCTCACATATCTCACATAAGCAGAAGTTCCCCAAGGAATATTAAGATCAACAATGCGATTTGCTCTGCCCTTAGTAGTGGCGTCGCCTCTTACTAATCGTAATTATACTCTGAGTGACCAAGAGCTTTGTTAGCTGATCGACATCACATGTTCGATGCCTTGACTTTAATTCATGTTGACGCATTCAACCAAGATCACAAATATCCGAATACTCCTAAAGTGTTGTACTTAAGCACTATTTTAGGTTACATTTATCTTTCCTGAGATACTGAATCCCATCCAGAGAGCTACATAGATTCGTCCAGATGACCTGAAACTCCTGATATCAGGTTTTCATGAATTTTGAATTTTGAATTTGATAGATTACTGTCTATCATGCTCCAGCATAGCAAATGTATATTTGAATAGAGATATCGCCAGTCAAGACAGTTAGTAGAGAGTCACACTTCCGAACCTTTAAAGAAAACATATGCTTATAAGTAAACCTAACTCCAGGGCGCTAACCAACATCATGAATATTGGCCGACTAGAGAGCAGAGTAAAGACGACAAACATAGAACTGTCGGCAGAGTAGAATACAAAATGTTCGCATAAGAGAAGAGATCGTCCGAAGTGACATAAAGAAATGTTGACAGGGCCCAATATGTGCCGAAACTCTCTAGCAAGTATTAACTATTCTCTAACAAAAAAATGCATCCAGATATGAGATTTGCACATTACCTTCAGAAATCCCGACCATGAAAACAAAACAACTATAATATTTGCGATGTCATCATGCAAGAGACCCGATTAATTTGAAGATTTGGCGCTGGCTTAAATAATCTTGAGTCATCTGAAATGAACGCATCTCGTATCCTCAATATTGGAATCCCCATGAATGACAATGTGACTGTGAATAAGAACTTCAGTTTGGAATATGAGAAACATAAAGTTTCGACCCATCCAAATATGCGCCGATTCTTCCTTGATATGTAACAGTTTGAAAGGAGAGATATCGATCTCCTGTTAGACGGACTTCAACTCGTGGCTCCTAAGACTTCCGTTAATGGTGGTGATCATAGAACACACTTGATGCAATGGTAACTACAATATCCAAGTATGGTGTGATAGGATGCTCAAACCTGATGCTAAATCTCGGGAATCATTAACAACTGATTATGCTTCAAGAATATTAATTTTTTAATAATTATTAATTGTCCTTGAAACGCGATCCCAAACTGATAAATATGCTCTTTGAATAATTATCGATAGCTTTTAATTGATGCAGCAATCACATTATGAACTCATGTTGTGTCGATATGTAGCGTTGGCAGCCTCTTCATCAATTGTGATAAATAGCGACTACAAACACAAGATGCGAAGAAGAGCTCATAATCAACAAAGATACATACAGCCCCAACAGTCCCAACTAGCTATTCTCTTTTGAGAAAACTCAACACTTAATATTGTATATTCCTGTTGAAGGTGCGATGAATCTTCAGAATGGTGCGACCAGATGCGGATGAGATGGCAAGATTTCCACTATAGTCTGCCTAAAGATGATTCCCAGTGCTTGTGAAGACACGGGCTAGAGATCTAAACTCATCCACATAATTTGGCGCTAGGATTGATTTGAGAAACCAATCATGGCATTGACCAAACCATATACCCTTCTGACTGCTTAATAATTCTGATCAGATCTTGCATAAACCCGCTCTGATACCATGTTAGTTTTTGTGATCAGACATAAAAGCAGAATTTTAATTCAAAAACTTAGGCACAATAACACAGAAAGTACCCTGGAAAAACCCTCCTCTTGAGGGAGAAAAACCCAACAACAAATATATCTCTTATATATAAACAAAGGCAACAATACTCTTTTACAATGAGGCCAATCACAAGGCCAAGATTCAGCACCAGCAATGGCTGAAATAATAAACAAGTAATCTGCTCTTACTTGATCTTCAATCTGACCTTGTAGAATTCACAATCTTCTCCTAGAAGAGTTCACACTTGTATCTTGAAGAAATCCTACTTGAGAGTAGGAAGGAGATGAACTTCCTTAATAATAAATGAATGGAAGAGACCTTGTATAAATACACAATATGAGAGAGGTCGCACCTCTTCATGTAAAAAGTCGGCCACAATACAAAAGATAATTACAAATAATAATTTCGAATTACAAGGAAGGTCGGCCCAAGCGAAAATATAATGTTGCCAAGTGAAGCGCCTCTTCACTTAATTATCACTAATAAATGAATAGCCAATAGGCTATATGAATTTATGTCTTCACTCGTGGCTGGAAGGATGAGCCCGAAGCTGCTATAACATCAACATAAATGAATTATAAATTAACTAATCTAAACATTCTACACAAAAAATGAACCTAGGTCTGAAAAATTCAAAAAACAGTGAAAATAATGAAAAAAATCAGAAAAAATCAAAAGAAAATAGTGATGAATCTTGTTTTTTGGATTTTAAATGCAAAAAACTTGCTTCTTTGTGCTCTATGAAGTTTTTTT
The DNA here is from genome assembly GCA_007258455.2 of Sequoia sempervirens. Classification (NCBI taxonomy): domain Eukaryota; kingdom Viridiplantae; phylum Streptophyta; class Pinopsida; order Cupressales; family Cupressaceae; genus Sequoia; species Sequoia sempervirens. Next base: position 15,962 of record VDFB02127016.1, on the reverse strand, counting down.
TTTCAATTTGGATTGAATATTTTGCAACAAGAATGAAAAAAATGATTAATCAAAAAGAAAAAAGAAAAACCAAAACCCTACCTGTGATTCAAATTTGCCTTGAAAATCTGCACAAAAATGCATTTGAATCCGCTCTTCTCAATGGCAGATCATTGCAAATGGCATCTTCTTGCTTGGGGGGGTTTTTTGGTCTCCACACAAAGTTTCCAAGGTCTTTGAAATGAAATGAAGTTGAAAAAGACGACGTTTATGTTTATGACACAGGTGAGTTTTTCGTGCGGACTTGTGAGTTTTCGGCGAGTACTTGCTGAAAAACTCGCCAAGTTTTTGCAAAAACTCGGCCAAAAAATTTGGCGAGTTAACATAAAAAAAACTCGTTTGCAAAAGAAACTCGCCTTCCAACTATGGTTTTATCTAATGATAGATTTTCCTGGAGATTATAGCTACTGAATATTTGTATGAAATACATTTATCTCTTCCAAGGTAGCATATATCCATTATTTTGTAGTTGAATTTGGGAAAGAGTTTATGTTTTGAATGAGCTGCATAAACATTTATCATACTCCTAGAAACAAATTAGAAAACAAGTCTAAATCAGCATAGTGCCAACTCTTTGATGAAATGCCTGTGTATATGAGGGGGTGAATGTGAAAATTTTTTGCATACAAAATTACCTTGGGATATTTCAGTTTCAGAGGATCTTCTAGAAGATTTATTCATAGATACTTTATAGTTTTGACAAATATCTATTTTAAGATTTCTAATTTTAGTTGATATATTTGATAGCAAGCAAACTATTTTTAGTGTAGAAACTGCAATGTGCTTTTTATTTGTAATACCAAAAACCACTCAAAGATGCAACAGACATTGGACCACACAAATCAGAATGAACAAGATCTAGAATACATTTTTATCTACTTTCACTACTATGAAAAGGACCTTTAGCATTCTTACCCAATGCGCATCCTCGGCAAGTACCATCATGCTCCTGATTGAGTTTTGGAAGGCCAGTGACCATCTTCTCCATGGATGGAAGAGCTCTGAAATGGAGATGAGCAAGTCTTCTATGCCAAAGCTTGCTTGAACTGGTGGAATTATGCAACAATGACTGCATTGGACGAATGGAAAGTCTATAAAGACTTTCTTGCCGAACACCAATCACTCGGGTTGTCTTGATGCAATTGATACAAGGTTCCTCTTGATACCTGGTACGAACAATACATTGCTTAAATGAAGAGAGATGCCGGAATCTAGGTGAAGAGAGGAGACTCCAACACCTTTCACTGAATAGCATGCATCATCTCCAATTATTACTTGAATGTTGGTGTCTCTCTTCACCAAATCTGAAAGATGCTCTCTAAATCCGGTAATGTGTCGAGAAGCACCACTATCAATCAACCATGTGCTGCTATCAGTTGGAACATTGCTTGATAGGGCTGAGATAAATAGAAATCCACTTGAATTATCTCGAGTCCTTCTGAGGAGAGACATCACCCACATTCGCAGTAGAGGCATGTTGCTTTGGTCTTGTTGCACAATCTCTCGCATAGTGACCAAACTTGTGACATCTGAAGCACTGTATATGGGAGAGATCCTTCTTCTTCTTAGATTTAGGAGCAGCATCCGATCTTCTGTCTCTATTCCTCTTGAAATTGCCATTCCTTCCTTCTCTTCCTTTCCTCTTCAATGTTTGAGCAGCAAGTACATGATTGTCTTCATTGTTAGAACTTTGTCCATTACCTCTTGTTGCCAATCTTGATTCCTCTTGAATACAATTTGCTCTAAGGCGATCAAACTTTGGTAGCTTCGATCTTCCATTGATACCTTGGATAAATGGCTCCCAAGATTGAGGAAGACCGTTGAGTGCCAACATGACTAAGTCTTTATCGTCAACCATATTACCAATGGCACAAAGCTGATCTCTCAACTCAGTGATCTTCATGAAGAAGGAGATGACTGAATCTCCTTTTGCCATCTTGATGTGATGAAGCTGTTGCCTCAATGCAAGAGCTCTGCTTGTATTATTGATCTCATATAGTCCCTCCCAAGGTCTTGAACATCTCTCTAGCTGTCTTCAACTTGGAGATAATAGGCACAAGGTGATCCTTCACAGACTCAATCAATATCTTCTTGGCCTTTGTGCCATTCTTCCTCCATTGTGTCTGCTCAATCTCATCGGAGGGTTCGGGTACCTCTTTCTCCACGAACTCGAGAATGTCATTTTCTTCCAATGCAATGAGAACTCTAAATTTCCAAGAAATGAAGTTAGAGGCACCATCAAGTCTATCTTCAACCTTGAGACCGTTCACCATTTTCGTAGTTAAGATAGACACACAAAGATGAGAATAATGGAGAAAGATAATGCTGCTTATATAAATCTGATCACGATCTTGCTTAAACCCACTCTGATACCATGTTAGTTTTAGGATCAGAGATTAAATATGCAGATATTGAACAATTTTAAACAATTTGACATAGCATATACCCTAGGTAAACCCTCCAACTTGAGGGAGAAAAAAACCCAGCAACAATATATCGCTTATATATTGAATAACGAACAGCAATTCGCTTTACAATGAGGCCAATTACAAGGCCGAATTAACAGCACTACACTTGATGCAATCTGAAGAGAAGTAATATCGAACTCCTTGTATAATGATATTGTCCTTCTTGAAGAATGACTTCGATCTGCTATATCAAACTTTGCTGTAGGTGATTCGCACTTTCCTTGTATGAATAGAATAGATGATCATGAAGATAATCAGCGCCTCCTTTATATACAAATCGGTGTGGTCATTTCCAACAAATGCGTCCCTTCAAAGATGAAAGGTGGGCCTTAAGTGAAAGGTTGTGAGATTACAAAAGGTGGTGAATATATAGAAGATATTGGCCTTGTCAATAATATAAATTACATTGTAAATAAATCGTCTCCAATAAATAAATGAATAGCCAACGGCTATATGAATTTATTGCTTATCGCCGCTGGAAGTATGAGGCCCGCGGCTACACATCAACATGGATATATTTTCAGAAAGTACTATGAGAAAATACATGTACAAACATATATAGTGATGCAAAGTATTACAAATTTACAACATTTGAAGGATACAATTTCAAACTTAATAAATTTCAAGGATGTGAGGAAGAAGAGTTCTGTTGAGAAAAGCTAGTGAGCAATTACAGTGAAAATATAACAAGTGTTCAAATTTGATTATCTAAAATGATAGACATGTGATCAACCATCAAATCTAAAATGTAATATGGATAAACACCTATAATAGCAAATTAAAATCAGCAAACACATATGACACCATATATTCGCGGAGAAACCCTTTTAGGAAAAAACTCCAGCACCAAAGAGATTCTGAGCTTATATTTATCAAGAATAAATCTCTACAACAAGACAATCCAGTCTATCTTCTTGAGTTAGGCAGCATTCTAGCAGCGTAATGTTACCTACAAATAACCCACACAATACCTCTAACTCCAATAAATAGATTTAAGATGTAGAAAACCACCAAACGGTAATACCATGGGCCAAAACAAGATCCGAAAACACCATGGTATGAGTTCTCGCTCGCCTATATTCATGGAGAGCATCTTTCGAGAATAGTAAATAACTCTTAACTATGTAACCACCGCCATAATCCTAGAAAAGTCAAATTGTAACTCCCAAGTGTCCCACTAAGCAACCATTTACAAGGCAAGACTTTTTGTATTCCAAAGTGACCTTTCATCTTCCTTTTCCTCTTTCCATGTCTTCTTGCAATGATAATCCCTAATAATTGAAGAATGGTAATTAATATTGTTGGCTCCGCCACACGAGTTTCCAAGATCATCCATTCCATGTACTAAGATGCTAATACACTATTTTCTTCTACACATAAAATTAAATACACTAGACATAGGGATTTGCAAGGTAGATATCACCATAACCCAACAAGTTTGAAGGGTACATGGAAACACAGTAGCATTACTTTTACATGATTGATATGACAAATTGAGAGTGTAAATGGAATTCAATTATATGGGTTTAAAACAGGAAGAGCATGACAAATTAAAAAACACTAGAAAACTAGCAGAAGCATGGAAAAGAACTTGCAATTGTTATTTCATGTCAAATAGGGTGTGTAGAAAGAGATGCAAAGTTCAAACTTAAAACATAAGATGTAAATATTCATTTTGCCAGTTACTCTCAAATTCTTGTTAATCATCAAAACTTAAGTTTTATTGCACATTTGTTTTCAAAAATTGAGAACACAGTTAGCCTCTAGGGCTCCTAGCCTTCTCGACTATAGAAAACAACAAAATAACTTCTTGCAGTGGTTGTAGGAAGCAACCAATAACTTACAGCAGCTATGGAACAACAAAACAACTTTTTGCAGCAACTGTGGGAAGTAACCAACAATCTACAGTAGCTGTGGGACAACAAAACAAACTCAACCAGCAACCTGCAATAGATGTGAGGTAGCCAAACAATCTCTTGCAGCTGTTATGGGAAGTTGTTTTTGTATCCCACAACTGCTGCAGGAAGTTGTTTGTTGTCTTGCAACTATTCCAGGTTTCTCTACCATAAAAACGACAACATTTAATTTAAATTAAAAAGAAAACCTTAACTCTAAACCTAACACTGTCTTTCTAGAAGATTGGAACTTAGGGTTTAAGTTGAAGACTGAAATGTTAAACTAACACAAAAAAAATCTGCCGAATGTGTGTCTTTGTGTCCTAGTTTGTCAATTAGAGATTCTCTTTTATGCTGTTTGCCTTTGCCCTTTAAAGTCTTATTTTTTTTCCCTGCACTCTAAAGCCAAAAAGATGAACAAAATATGAAAATAAGGCATTTATAAGGAAAACAAATCTGAGGTTTTTGGAAAAACCTGCAAATTGATTGCTTTTCCCAGGTTTGACTTTATGTTGACCGGGTTTTAAAAAACCTGGCCTTGTTGTTTTGAATCAGCATGTCTTTGGGGGTTGGGCAACAATTAAATGTGTTTAATCTCTCATTTATTTTGCAGGTTTTGCAACTATGCATGGAAAAAATTCCAAATTTCATTGGAAGACAAGGATACAATTGTTGAAAACTATGGAGAATAGAACAGATAATAATCTTTTTAGTTCATGATAGTTGAAGAAATCACAAAGAAGCAATAGTTAACTCCAAATTGGCCATTACATATAATTTGAATTTGTCAAAATGAAATTCAATAATAGATTGGCATAGGTTTCATATAAATAAAATGGTTTTGTCCTTTTTGTTATAGTACGCACAATATAAATTAAAGCATAGAACAAGCAACGAGAAAGCATATTTATTTATACTTGGTTTTTTACTTCCATAGTTGTGTTTCTTGGCTTAGCACCCCGGGATTGTTATAATTAATTACTCGGGACTTAAGCTCATCACGCTTGCGTGGATCTTTATGGGGAAACATGATGATTCAGGTCCTCAATAAGATGGGGCCTTCTTTGGACACTTTGCTCAGCTAAACCTTTTGGGGTCTCCCTAACATTCAACTAAGTATAAATTCATTCAAATACGTCATGGATCTATTATGAAAAATACAAGACACAAAATGATTATCAAGATTATTGATAGTAAACTAAGGAGCAAAATACTCCTTAAATTAAATAAGAGTTGCAAAAGGTTTATCCATAATGGATAAACAAAATGATTATCAAGATTATTGATAGTAAACTAAGGAGCAAAAGACTCCTTAAATTAAATAAGAGTTGCAAAAGTTTTATCCATAATGGATAAGAGTGACGACTAATAAAGCGAAGGATAAGATCTTAACTAAAAGAATAAAAGAATATTCCTAAAGTCTATCCGAAAGACTTAATTGACCATTATAAACTAAATATTACAATATTACTTTAGTACCCTCCCTTAATTGTCAAACTACTAACTATAGCAAGTTTATTCCGAAATTTTACAAATTTGTCAGAACTCAAAGACTTGGTAAGAATGTTTGCAGTTTGATCCTCAGTTGGACAACATTGCAACATCATTGATCCATCTTCTACAAGTTGCCTGATGAAATGACAATGAAGCTCCAAATGTTTGGTATGCTTATGGAAGACTAGATTCTTGGCAAGCTTTAACACCCCTTGATTGTCACAAAACAAGGGTTAAGGCATTACTTGAGACATTTTCATGTCTGAAAGCATCCTTCGAAGCCATAATGCCTCACAAGCTGCTTTTATTGTTCCTCGATATTCTGCATCTCTCGAGGAAAGAGCTATTGCTTGCTGGTCCTTGTGATTGCACCAGTGCCATGGCTGAAAACTGTTGCAAGTATGAGCAGATTGGTGTTGTCGTTGATGTCAAGAAGCTTGTGTTGTCATTGGTCTCAACTGTATGAGAAGGAGTTTGTTGCAAGGATGTGTAGTTGGTATTGAGTTGGTGTTGTCTCTGATGATGCTTTGATTGGTTTCATTATGTTGTCACCAGTAAGCTACTAGTGTCAACCTCTAGTGTTGCTTTGATAAGCTTCTGTTTATGGATATATGGTTGAGTTGTTATGTTGTAGTCGGCTTGATGGTGATGAGGAAGTACTGAAGATGTTGATGATGAGTTTCTGGTGTTTGGTTTCCAAGTGCTTTTGAGAAAATTGAATGAAAAGAGGAAACAATGTGTTGAAGTGTGTTTTGTATCGCAGAGGAGTGTTCTGGTTTTGCTTTGTAGTTCTTCTGGGTTGAAGATCTTGTGCGGTTCGGATATGTTGATCAGAGGTGTTAAGAGGTGTTGCATTTAGAATTTGGTGTGCTGGATCGCTATGCAGAGGAAGGTGTGTTCACTAGTGTGTGAACTGTATATTGTAGAGGTGTCTAGGAGAAATGTTCTTGCTCTGCATTTCTGCGCAAAGTGGATTCAGGTCTTGCGGATCTAGATGGGTGTTGACAATGTGCACATCTTTCTTTAGATGAAGTTGTTCGTGGTTTGGTGCTTTGGAAGTCAGTTTCTTGAGTTACAGTGTATGGCAGAGTTGTTTGAATGTACTGGGTGTGTACATTCTTCAAGTGAAAGTTGTTGCGAAGGAACTTGTTGAATTTCAGGGTGTTTGTGGAATATTCTAGATCATGTTCAAATGTTATGTGGTGTCAGTGAGTCGTTTTTGGATCTGAGGAAGGCGTGTGCTTAAGTGTTAATGGTGTTAACACAGGTTCGATCGACCTTTACACTACTTACGGAGTTTGTGGAAGCGTGGCATGGGATGTATTCGTGGATTTAGGTCCTAGCTAAGATGTGTTGTGGTCTGCCTTCATTCCTTTCCACTGCAGGAATGTTTTGGTGCCGACTTGATTTGAATTTGCACGGTTGAGGTGCATTACCGAAATTGGAGAATGTTTTCAAGGTTGAAGATGATATGAATATGAGTTGAGTTGTTGAGGGATGTTAAGATAGATAAGTATCATGCAAGTGATACGAATTGCAGAGTTGTACGGTGCAAATTTGAGAAGTGCAGTGCGAGCTTTCATGTGTTAGATTACTCAATGTAGTGAATGAAAGGTGTTTACAATTCTTCACAAAGACTGCGAAGGTGTTGGTGATGCTGTGGTGGATTTTTCTGTTGCTTTGAGATGGATTTCTCATTGTAACATTCTTCTCTATCTTCTTTTCTATTCTGGCAGTGAGCCTTTCTTTCTTTGGGTAGTTAGCCCTTTGACGGTGAGCCCTATTGTATTCGGTGTTATTATTTATATTGTGAGTTAATCCTCACCGTGGTTTTTCCATCTTGGGTTTTCTACATAAATTTGGTGTTCCTTTGTGCATTGTGTTGATGTGTTTCAGTTTCTATTATTTGCTTTCATGTAAATCATTCTAACAGATTAAGGGTTAATTGGATTAATGTGGATCTGAATGTTTTTGAGGGTTTTTGTCTTGTGCATTCAACAAAAACATATCCAAAAGTGGATTTTTTGTCATCAACAAAATCCACCCAATCTAAATTTGTGAGTCCAACCAACCTAGGATCTTTGCTTCTGTTGTATGGAATGCCAAAGTCAAGTGTCCCTTTCACATATCTCAATGCTTGCTTGTTGCTATCTGATGTCATGTCTTTGGTGCTATCATGGATCTGGAAATGAAACAACATAGCTCAAATCAAGTCTAGCGGCTATAAGATAGATAAGGCTGCGCACTAGTTGCCTGAATGCTGACTCATTTTATTACCATTGAGTTTGATTTGGCTGAAAGCTTCAACCCTTTCTTCATAGGTATAGACGAGATTTTGCAATCTGTCATTCTGAACTTGTCAAAAAAAACTCCTAGCATATTTAGATTGAGAAATAACAATACCACCACCTGTTTGCCAAACTTCTACACCTAGGTGGTAATGTAGGAGGCTTAAATTAGTTAGGTGAAAAGCTTTACTCAAATTACATTTGATTTGTTCAATCAAATGTGCCTCAGTACTTCTAATGGTGATATTATCCACATAAATGATTAGCAAAATGACATCACTACCAATGGTTTTGACGTATAGATTTGGATCCAAAGGACTTTGTTGGAATCCTTGTTCATCCAAATACCTGTCAATTTTTATGTACCATGCCTTGGGTGCTTGCTTTAGGCCTTTTAGAGCTTTCGTCAATCTACATACTTGATGCTCCTTTCTTAAAACTTGAAAACCTTGAGGTTGAGACAGGTACACTTCTTCCTCCAAATCGCCATTGAGAAAGGCACTCTTTACGTCCATTTGATGGACTTTCCAACCAAACTGTGCTGCCATGACTAGAATTAAATGAACGGTGCTCATTTTTGTTGTAGGAGCAAAGGTTTCCTCATAGTTAATGCCCTCTCTCTATGAGAATCCTTTAGCAAGCAATTGAGCTTTGTATTTGTCAAGCGTACCATCAACTTTGTACATACCTATTTGCAGCCAATGGGTTTTCTCCCTAGTGGAAGATTTGAAAGAACCCAAGTCTTATTTTTCATAAGACTCTTATGTTTGGTTTCCATGGCCTTTTCTCATTTAGGTTTTCCTTTTTCCTTTGCAAATTCTTGGGGCTCATAAGCTCCCTAAAGATTGGCCATAAGAACGAAGTTAACTGTGTTCTTGCTTTTACCTTTGGATGATCTTCCTTCGATCATTTGATCATTCGAAACCATCTCGAATGGTGCTTTCCCACCACTTGGGTATCTTCCTGCAAGTCTCTTCTGCCAAACTAGTGTTGGCATGATGACTCGGACTTCTTGTTTTTGTGACATTTGAATGCTTATCCAAGTTATCCTCAAGAAAATATTTGGGCACTATTACCTGCTTGGGAGACTCCTCATGCTTGGAATGAGATTCCTCATTTTTAGAATCATCAGAGTCCCCCCCTTCAGGTGGAGCTAATGGAAGCTTGACACGTAAATCTTTAGCAATCAGAGGTTGATCTGCAGTATGCTTTACCTCTGAAGAGAGCTGAAAGGCCCCAACTTCTTCATCGATCACAACATCCCTGTTGAAAGTTAAGCGGTTAGTGTCAATATCAACTAGCCTGTAGGCTTTATGATTGTCATTGTACCTTGTAAGCATTAACTTTTGAATCTTCGAGTCTAACTTGGTTCTCTTTTCATTTGGAATCCAAACATATGCAGTAGAATCGAAAGCCTTAAGATGACACCTTCGGCTTCCTCCCAAACCAAGCTTCCTCTGGGGTCTTCTCTTTCACTGCCCATGTTAGAGACCTATTGAGAAGATAAACTGCAGTGCAAATTGCCTCAGCCAAAAACTTCTTGGGAACGCTCTTGTTTTCCAACATATGTTGGGCCATCTTTGTAATAGTATGGTTCCTTCTCTCAACTACTCCATTTTGTTGTGGAATATAGGGTGTTGTGTATTGACGTTTTATATCATGTTTAACAACAAAATTCATTGAATTCGTTTGAACAAAATTCACCTCCATAATCAGATCTAAGAGTTATGATGTTACATCTTGACCCTTTCTCTACTAATGATTTGTGCTTTTGAAATTCCTTAAACACATTTGATTTTGACTTAAAGTAAAACACCCCCATTATCCTATTGAAATCATTAACAATAAAAGAATATACTTGGTAAACGACGCCGTATTCATTGGTCCACAAACATTTGCATGACTTTGCTGTAGGGCTCTTGAGGTTGTACAAGCCTGTCCATTTGAAAAAGGAGTTATGTGCTGCTTCCCCTCTTGGCAAACTTCACAATATGAGATATTTGTTGTTGAATATTAGGAAGGCTTCTACCAAATTCTCTCGAGAAAAAATGAGAAAGATAAGAAAGGTTGAGGTGCCCATACCACTAATGCCATAGTAGATGCACCCTTGGTTGCTAATGCACGCTCTTAAACCTCTCTTTAATCAACAAGATGATATAAACAATGATCTTCTATCTCGATTGCAATAGTCTTCTTTGATTCCTTGTCCACTATATAGCATTTATGTTTGCTAAAAGTGACATCCAAGTTGGGATTATGGTGCATAATTTGACTCAGAGAGAAAATTGAGCTCCATTCTTGGTGCATAGTACACATTGAGAAAAATCTGCACATTTCCTTTGCCAACAACTGTGTTCTCCCTACCACCACCAAAGATCAGTGAATCTAAGCAAGCCGTGTGCTTTGTGAATAAATCTTTCTTGTGGGTGTGTTGGCGTTTAAATTAGCACCTCTGGAGTGCTGATTGTAAACGTTCAGCTATTTCAAATGTTTTGCAACACTTCTTCGTTATTTAAAGAGGAGAAGTCCCTCTCTGTTGAAAGCAAATGCATAAGGAAGGGTATGGTAAACTAAGGTTCCTGTCTTTTTGTATTTCAGCGGTAGGACACAAGGGTGCACAAACACAATGCGCCGCAACTAAGCTTTTTCTCTGGTTTCTGCAGATCTTAACTACGACTATTCTAGCTTTTAATCTATCCAATACCTTCCAGGTAAACAGAGCATGAAGGTAAAGGAGCGGGAATGGATTGGTTGGATCACCAAATTTGCCGGGCCTCTCGAGAATATGGCCTAGGCTTTGAACTCTTGGATATATGTCGTGATATTGGTACAAGCAAACATCTCACGTAAACCCGGATTTGAGACATGCTAAGGAGGAGGAACCCCATCCCAGGTATACAGGGAAACTTTACAAGAAACAACAAATTGACGGTCTCTTGGCCGACAAACCTAAGGAGGAGGAACCCCATCCCAAGCATAGGCTGAAGGACAACACACAAACAACAACAAATCCATAACCCCAATGACAAATATCCAAGGAGGAGGAACCCATCCAGGAGGGAATGAAACAATAAGCTATTAGATACTAGGATTTGAAATAACTCCAAATAGGTAGATCAAAAATGCAAGCCTTTTCCGATATTCTTCTTTCAAGCTTCATCAACGCACTGTAAAGGTTGGGATAGCAAAGGCATGAAATCATGCACAATTACAATCAACCAACGAACTCTCATCCAAGAGTGAATAGATATTCGCTTTCAAAGCTGTTGGCAACAATGGCGCAGCAATTTTGCATAGCAAGTAAAGGTTCAACAAACAATGAGCCCAAGGCTCTTATTTATAGAACTCAAAGGAGTGGGCAACCCCAAAATCTCCTTGAGTTAATAATGAGTTCTTGCCAATCAATTAGCAAGATTTATTCCTAAAAAGGGGGAACAAGTAGTTAACTGGAAAACTACTTCAGTTAACCAAAAGTAAACAAAGAGTCAACTGGAAACTACTTCAGTTGACTGAAAGTAAACTAAAGGTGAACTTTAATGAAAGTATCCCTCCAAAATAGACATCCACATTTAGTGGAGATCTAAGATCCACAAATCATGGAAGGCGATTAGACATCGTTAATCAGCGAGATCTGACAATGCATGATTTAAGGGATATGGAGTTAACTTGGAAAGGGGCATCAAGTTAACTCCAATTACATTTAATGTCATCTTGAGTTGACTTGGAAAGAAGCAACAAGTCAAACTTAAGTATCATAAATGCCACTTGGAGGGTGTAGGACGTCCTTCTTTGGTGCTTTTACAACTCACCATTAATCAACAGTGTTTCTATCCATTCGTTGACTTCATCAGCCTCTGGGGAGTTAATGCTTTGTAGTATGATGACGTGGCGTTGCAGCATTACCTCACCCGTTGTGAGTTGATTCCCGAAGTCTATACACTGAGATGCTGCCTCTTTGAACTTGGTTGATAAAGCTGCCACCTTAGCCAACTTGCAACCATTTGGATCATCAAGAAAGGTACTGCGGATGATGTCTCTGAACTGATTTTGTACAGTGACCATCTCGATGTATTCTCCTCCCTCACGCTGATATTCCATGCGAGGGAATGATATTACCAACATTCTTGGAAGTTGATAATAGTGGCGACCACATGTCTGTAATCAATCAACTCTATTGAATGGGCGTCATAAGCTTTCACCTTGTACGCCAACTGTTCCTTCGAAGCAAAGAGATGTTGCTTGTTTTCCTCAGAGTAGACTGATTGATACGCAAATTGCAAGTCTGCAATTGTGCTCTCGTCTTCTAGCCTCTTCTCTGCAATTCTTTGTTCTGATTGCTGGATCTCTGCACGAAGTCCATGTGCTCTATCCTGTAACTGGTATAGATTTGCCAGTATACATCTACCCTTGAGAACAAACTCTTCCACTTGATCTCTCAAGTGTTTGCCGTATGTTATCAATTGTAGATGATTTTGTTCTGCGGGGAGATCTAGCAATCCTGTTGGTAAGGTTGAGATGTTCGGGGTGCCATGCATCAAGCTGGAAATGTATGACCTCAGTTGCTGATTTTCAGCCTTTAAGGCTGCTTTTTCTTTTCCATCCTTGGCCATTCTTTCTTGTGCGCTCACCGAAGCTATTCTGAGAAGACCTGCCTCCACTTGTCGTGTAGTCTTCCCGAGGTTAAGTTTAGACAATGTATAGTCTTCCACTTGTACCTCGTGTATGCTTTTCTCTACTGGTGGGGCAGCAGTCTCTATGATAATTTCACACTCTGCATTCCTCTCTATGTGAACTTGCCTCTTCAACTTCTTCGCTGGTATGTCTTGTGGGACGTGGTTGAATTCGGTGAAATCAAGTTCATAGGAGGGTTTTTCCCTCTTTCTTCCTAGGAAGCTTTCAAGCCAAATGGAATCTCCGCGAACTTCACTAGGAGGAATATGAGTGCTGGAGCAATGTCTCTTGGTGGCGAATCCAAGTCAATGAGGACTTGTGACTGTTGTGATGATGGTGATATTGGCGGCTCTGTTACTGTAACAGGCACCATTTTCGTTGCTGCTTCTTCTGCTGCTGGTTCTGCTACTGGCTCTTCAACAACTATTGCTACTGGCTCCTCAATAATAACTTTTGCTGGTTCATGGGTAGCAGTCTCTATTCCTTGCTCTGGGCAGCAATACCCATGGTTATTTCAGGACTATGTGTGGCTTTCTCCACAGGTGTCCTCTGTGTTCTGGGCTTTGTAGGCTTCGACATCCTCATCCCTTGGGGAGGATTGCACCATTGCTTCCTTGGCCTAGGCTTCCTTTGAAGTGAAGTGCATGATTGAACCTCGGGTGGCCTGCCTCGTGAGGTATCACCTTTCCTTGATTTCTTGCTGTCGAGATAGAGTTGGCTAGTTCTAACCACTCTACTCATTCTTTCCTCTATAGACGTGTTTTCCTTGGCATACCAATCCACTCTTGGGAGTGGTTGGGAGTCAACTGAATCTACGAAGAATGAGGGGAGAGTGACTTCCCCTTCATCGTCGGATAGCCCCTCGATGTCTGCTGACATAAAATCAGCAATTTGTGGGAGCTTGAACCTATTGTAGTTCCTTCTTCGCACTTCATACTCATCTTGACAATTTACCCAATAATCTTCCATAGAAGATTTATGTGACGAGTGTTGCTCGAGATGCGCTGCATAGAGCCCTCTGGGGTCATAGGACCTTCTCTGAATGAGGTACTTGAGATTAAGCCTCACCATTTCCTGACTCATCATCTTAGCATCTGCCGCGAACCTGCATCTATAGAGTCCCATTCCAACGGGAAAGTTTATAACTGTATTCTTCTTCAAGCGCAAGTAGAGATGGACTTCGGACAACTGTCTCAGGAATTCCATGAAGACTACCCTATCTTAAGGGTATCTTGGTAGCATGGCGGGGTGACCAATGTAGCCATACACGCATATGTAGGCGAACGTAGGGAATTGGATGAACCAATCCGCCCAATCCGCCATTGCCTCTCTGGCTGTTTGTGAAATACGCACATGCATCTCATGGTCTAGCTCACTTACGGTGTGCATAATGAAGTGATCACTTGTTCTTTTGAAGTGTCGCTCTGCTTGACTAAACTCAAGACGTGTAAAATGCTCATGAACCTTCTGCACACCTAAGGTTCCCACATTGTTCAATATCCTAAAATCACCTTGGAAGGCAATCACGTATACTAGGTAAGAACACATGTGGAACCTATGAGCTTCCACATACCTGGTGATCTGTTGGTGGAGTGTGTCACTAATCAGAGTGGCCCAATCATAATGTTCCCTTCTGCCAATGATTTTCGCAATGACATAATACATCCATGACTGGAATTGATTGCCATCCTCTTCTCCAGTGATTTTATTGAGTAGAGTGATTAACACTGCGTACTCATCTTTACATTCTCCTCGTCCCACCAACTTAGGCAAGCTAGCCTTTGTCACTTTTAGCCATTTTTCAGCTATTATCTTTTGACACTTGTCCTTGGCTGTCTCAAATGCCTTCTCGCATTTCGTCATTGATATGACGTTGCTGTTAGGACATGATGGAATATCAAAGCACTTTTCAATATCCTGAGGCTTTAGACTGCAAACAATTCTCCCATCTGCTGCTCTGATTTCTCTAGTGGTAGGATTGTAATGCTTGACACAAGCAATTACAAGCTCCACGCTTTGTAGCGTGATGGGAATGGATGCGGCCTGTAGCAACCCGGATTCTTCAATATTCTGCAATGTGATTCCATTCACATGCCTTCCAATTTCGTTCCGCATCAACCATCGGATTTACTTGATGTAAATTTATGTCAATCAAGCTGGCACCGCTGGAATAGGGCCAGTTCTTGGTCCCAGATTGTACCCGGAGTACTGTGATCTTGAAAAAACTTAAAGATTGATCAGAACTTTACCTTGTTCTGATAATTTTCGGAAACCCTTGAAAATAGCGCCCTACCGAGAAGTATTTTTTTGGAAAACGTCTAGCACATGGGTTTTGTTCGTGCTTCAATGCTGAACAAGCCTAGTTCCTCAGAATTTTGATTTTGAAACTTTTTCGGAAAAACCCCCTAAAATAGGGGTAGCAAGTTTGCTGATTCTGGAAAATTTGACGAGATGGGTTTCTTTGGAAAATTATGCGGAATATACCCAGTTGATCTGATTTGATGTAGCTTGTTTTCTTTTTGTAATATGCAAGAAAACCTAAGACAAGAAGAGAGGAAGTAGACAGAAGATGGATTGGAAGTTTTTTTTATCTGACTCCCTGAGAAAATCTGTCTTTGAATCCAAGCTCAGATTAGCAATCTTCTTCTGCTTCAGATCTGCGAGAAATATTGAAGAACGGATGAAAACCTTGTCTAGATCTGTAAATGGCGTCCTTAAGAGCTTATGGCTGTTCTTGATCCTTAACCTGCAATGAAATAATGAAGTAAGACGCCTATACCTTGATTATATAGACTCAAGCCTTAGATCGACAAGTTTGGGGACCTAACTCATGATCAAAAGTTGTTTTGGCTATATCTGAAGTTCAAAAATGTGATTTCCACTGATCGTGGAGTGTTTTAGCCAAGTTTATCTCAAAATACCTTGACTTTAGTCAACAACTTGACCTTTGACTTCTTCTAGGCGTCCCTTTTGAGTTTTGCAAGTTTTTTTTATTATTTTCTCTTTTGAATGACCTCAGTTTGATCTTGAATCTAGCTTGATCTGTTGATCTTGAGCTGTTGCTGGCACATTCGTTGTTGAGCTGGATCCAACCTGAAGAGAAGTGC
>VDFB02127015.1:0-23523 GCA_007258455.2 Sequoia sempervirens | reverse complement strand
TGTCTTATGGGAAGATTTCAAGATCCTAGAGAATCACATGTGCCAATGGTCAAAAGGATATTCAGATACTTGAAGAGAACTTTGGAATATGGTCTATGGTATCCTAAGGATATTAATTTCTCATAGAGTTCTTATATAGATGTAGATTGGGTGATTTGTGCGGATGACAAAAGAAGTAATGGTGGAGGTGCTTTCTTCCTTGGAAACAAATTGGTTTCTTGGTTGAGTAAGAATCAAGATTTAGTGTCATTATCTATTGCAGAGGAAAAATACATTGTTGCAGCTTCTTGCTATACATAGGTGTTGTGGATTAAGCATACATTGAAATATATCAAAGTATCATATGATGAACTTATTTATATCTTGTTTGATAATACAAGTGCTTACAAAATTTCAAAAAAATTGATAATGCATTCAAGAAAAATGCATATCTCTATCTGGTATCACTTTTTAAGAGAGAAAGTTACTAAGAATAAAGTAAAGCTAAAGTGTGTGCCTACAAAGGATCAAATACCAAACATTTTCACAAAGGCTCTTCCAAAATATACATTTAAGTATCTTAGAAGCAAGCTAGGGTTTATTTCCCCTCCTTTCAACTAGATGCATAAAATGGTGCATCTGTCTAGGGGTAAAATTCAATATGTAGTATTTGTCCTAAACTAATGAAGGCTACCTGTCAGGGGGAGTAGGTAGTGGTATCTTTTGTTGGTGTTGTTACAGGGAGAATATGTTGTTCCTAAAAGTGAGAGAGAAGTAAAGTATGTAGGTGTTTCTCTTTGCCATTGATGTCAAAGGGGGGGAGAAGTCTAAAAAACATAATGAAAGAGGGAGAGAAAAGTGGAGAGAGAGAGAGAAAGAATCCTAAATGTAAGAAACATCCAAATGAGGGGGAGAGCTGCTTGAGATTTGGAGATCAAAGATTCTTTTGTTGTTGATGTTTTTTCAACAAGTGTTGTCATCAATGATAAAGGGGGAGATTGTTGTACTATGTTGTCATTAGTGTTGTCATTGATGTCAATCTATGTCAAACTATAATGTGGTGTTGATGAGAATGTTTTTGTGGTGTTGAGAAAGCATTGTAGATACAACATGGTCACTTGGTTTCTAAGTTCTTTTGAGAAAATTAATATAAAGAGTGTACAAGATGACAAAGGTGTGTTCTTTGTTGTGCTCTGCATTTCTTCATGCTTGAAGATGCGCTTGTGTGGTTTGGATATGATGATCATTAGTCTTTAGAGGTGTTATAACCAAAGTTTTAGGTTCTAGATTGTGCATTAATAGAAGGTGTGTTCAATAGTGTGTTGGACTATCTCTAGGTTATGAAGAAGGTTCTCTAGCAGAAATGGAATTGCTCTGCATTTATCTACATTAAAGTTTCTTGTCTTGTGGATTTGGGAACATGCTAGTATTAATTATATCTATCTTCCCTTGGATAGTTTGGTGTTCAGTTGTTTTGTATGCTTGGTTCATGAGTTATGTATCAAAGGTAGTTTGACTAGTTGCACAAGATGATAGTATTCTTAGTTGCATGTGTTTGCACCAATGTGTTTGAAAATTTTGTTGGTATTGGAATATTTCAAGATGTTGGGTGATGTTGCTATGAGGTCTACAAGATGTTTCTATACCTGGTGTGTTGTGTATGTGGTTGCTTGGTAGTGTCAATGTTAGTTTGGCCAACTTGGCATGTTAACATTACTTGCAAATGTGCTTCATGGTTTTTGGAAGCTTTGTGTAGCATGATAGTGGTGCAGGGGCAGCATATCATTTTGTGTGAATATGGTCTTAGGTTAATTTTTTGGTGTGTTGAGTGTAAATTCATCTAATAAGGTCATAATAGACCATTTGAAAGAAATAAGAAACCCACTTTTTCTATGTGTTTTCAATTAAATCTGCTGCTACAGGATACAGTATGGTTATGTACTAATTGTTTTTTATCTAAAGTGTTTTGAAATTGGTGGAGACATGAACTAACTCCATTCTAGAATTGGTTTGAGTTGATTTCATAAAGAATCAAGGCTTTTATTTTCATTTTATTTTCAACAGTTTGAAGGTGAGAAAAATGGAATTTTGACCCATTCCACTAGTAGAATTGCTTGCAAATTGGTGGAATGGGTAAATTTAGATAGGGTTTAATGTTAAAGTAGGTTTTAATAGTAGGGAGTAGGGTTTGAAGGCTTTTTTATTCTACTCTAGTTGTAATTTCATGAGTTTTAGCTTAAAGTTGATGGCTACAAGTTGGAGCTGGTTCAAATACAATGATGAAGGTTGGGAGTTGATTTGAGAAGCATGAGCAAACCATATAGGATTTTTTTTAATGTGTTGGTAAAGTGAAACATGGCTTGGAACACTTAGTTTCAATAAACCCTCTTGAAACTAATCTAAATATGGGTTTTGTGGTTAGATGGATTTGTGGGAATTTCTCTTGATAAAAGTTTTTTATGGCTATTTGTAACCTAGTAAAGGTCTTCCAATGGAGATTTGTGGTTGGTAGAGTGTCAGGTTCGGTGATGCTTTGTAAAACAAGGCTAATTGAGCCATTGTCTAGTGTAGTAGCAATTTTTAGGAGGGTATGTTCCAAAACAAAGGTATACACAAATTGGATATGTTGAAGTATGTCATAATGAGTGTCTAGAATGAAAATCCTTTTGTGGGTTTGAGGAGTATTTTGAAAGATATGCTTAAATTCCACTATTTGGAATGCTATAAGGGGAATATGGAGGAATAGAGAAATAAGGCCAAGTTAGAGTTTTGAAGGTTGAAAGATTGTATCAAATAGTTTGAATTGTGATTGTTAGACAAACTCCTCCCTGCTTTGCATCAATTGTTATTAGAGCATAGATTTTTGATCTTTTGAAGGAGCTAAGTTGTAGTTTGAAGAAGTGAAAAGTTATAAGTTGAAAGGACAAGATTCCTCCTAAAGGAAGTGGAACCCTTGGTAAGGAAATAAGGTTGTTAAAGGAATCACAAGAAGCATTGTTAGCTAGTTTTGTAGCATTAGAGATAAAACAAAGAAGAGGAAAGGCCACTAAAGAGGAAAGTGACCGAGAGGAAGAGGAAGAGGGTGAGGATGAAACCCTCTAGGAAGAGTCTAAGGTGATGATGAGTTGGGCCTTGATGAGAGAATGATGGTGAAAATTCTCAAGGTTATTAGAGGAGATGCTTTTGGTGAGAAAATAGATTTTCCAATGTATAGTGGAAAGTTGGATGCTGAAGAGGTATTGGATTGGATAGATGCAATGGACAACTACTTTGAATACAAGGAGGTTGTAGATGATCAAAAGGTAAAGTTTGCTAAGACTAAGTTGAAAAGTCCTGCTATAACATGGTGGAACTATGTGTAAGAGGAAAGAGTGAAGAAAGAAAAACCAAAAATCAATTCATGGGATAGGATGGTGTCAAAGGTTAAGAGCCAATTCTTGCTAGGTGATCATGCAATACAAACTTTCAAGAAGTTGCAAAACTTAAAACAAAAGGAAAAGGATGTCATGGACTACAATAAAGAATTTCACAAATTAAGTATTAGGGTTGGTAAGGTTGAAGATGAAAATGAGAAGATAGCAAGGTATATGAATGGTTTAAGATTTCAAATTCAGGATGAATTGAGTTTGGCTACTCCTAGGATGATTGAAGAATGTTTTCAGTTGGTTGTTAGGGTAGAAGAAAAACTAAAAAGAAGGCAAGAAAGACAAGGAAGAGGAAAAGGTTCAAGGTAGTCCTATGAAGACCAAGAAGATGCAAGTAAAAGCAAAGACCACGTTGTTGATCAAAGAGGTGGATTTAGAGGCTTTAGAGGAAGATTTGTTGGAAAAGGTAGAGATTCAAGTACTTTTTTAGGAAGGTGTTACCATTACAATTAGTTTGGCCATAAAGCATGGAAATGTCCAGAGAAACTAGCTTCTACTTCAACTAGTGGTGATAAGAGAGTTCAATTGGTACAAGAGGATGATTTTGAAAGTGTTAACTCTCCTAATCATCTTGCTACTCCAGAAGTGGGAGAATCCTTAATGGTGAGAAGAACACTCCTCAAATCATCCAAGAAGAAAGAATCAACACAAAGAATAACACTTTTCAAGACCACCTGCAAGTGCAAAGGAAAGGTATGTAAAGTAGTAATAGACTCTAGAAGCACTTGTAGTGCCCCTCCATTTCGGCCATCTTTGAATTTCGAGTAAGTTTTTTTATTGGTGTACTTAATAGTTTTTGTTTAAATCAGTTAATTAAATTGAAAATTGAGTTGCTAAGGTAATTCAATAAATTTTGAAAAATTAAAATAATAATTACCTAAATTAATTTTATGAAATATAAACGTTATGGTTTGTAATAAGTGATTAAATTAAATTGTTAGTTAAAAGTAAATATTTTATTATTAAATAATCAGATTAAATTTGCTTTGGTAAAAAGCTCTGTTTAAATTATATTATAATAATTGATAATTATTTATCATGTGAAGCTAATTATTTAAATATGGTACAATAATGTGATTTGAAATAAATCTAAAAGAGATAAGATTTGTGGATTGAAGTGTAAAGTGGGAAAAAGACGGAAAAAGATAAAAGTGTGCACATGCAAGCTCAAAATTGGAATGGAATTAGGAAACTTGTTTTATTATGATATTAATTGCCTGATTTTGTCTTCAAAAAGAAATACAAAAAAAATCTCTATCTTTGTTTTTATATCGATCAATTTTGGGAAAAAGGTTTTTCATCAAATAACCTGGTGATCACAAAGAATTTTGGGCTTTGTAAAATGATTTTGAAAGAAAATTACAGTTCTTGGCTTTTGATAATTGTGTTCAAATTGAATTAATTTCAGGTGATCAAATTGTTGGAGAAAGACATTGTGGTTGCATTAGGTGATCTCCAGCACGTCTACTTCATCATAGAGCGTTGGACTCCGGCACGTGATCCTACCCTTTGCACATTTCAACTAGCTGGCTATATCTAGTGAAATCAACCTTTGTATCTACTTGAATCAGTGTGATTTATTCATTTCCTTTTTGCTTTGTTGGTTGCATTAGTTGGTGGTTTTGTCTGTTCAGCTTGCCAACGCCCTTCATCTAAAATCTATGCTTTTTGATCCTTTTTGTTCATATTGAGGTTAAGATT
The DNA here is from genome assembly GCA_007258455.2 of Sequoia sempervirens. Classification (NCBI taxonomy): domain Eukaryota; kingdom Viridiplantae; phylum Streptophyta; class Pinopsida; order Cupressales; family Cupressaceae; genus Sequoia; species Sequoia sempervirens. The sequence goes on along the minus strand of VDFB02127015.1, from coordinate 18,418 downwards.
ATTTTTATTAGAAACTCTAAAATGTGTACTGATTCTTAATATTTGTAATAAACTTCATAACTGAAGTCAATATACGTGAGTCTCCTTATGGTGTCCAAACTAGATTTAGGTAATTCGATGCTTTGTGATTTTTATTGTTGCATGGATTTTATCCAAAATCCTGCAGAGTGTTGAGGATTGTGAAACCTTGATAGCATTCCCTAGTATTCAATATACGTATTGTTGTTTCCTTTTTGGAATCGTCTTGATGCAACCAACGTAGCTCACTAGCCTTTTCAGGCTCTGTCATTGTTGCAGATCATTTGTGGGAGTTAATCATTTGTACCACATGGTTGACGTGCTTTGAATCCTTGGATCTAAAAGAAATTTCCTCAATATAGTTGCCACCACTGACCTCTTGCATATTGATTTTTTTGTAATGATTGCCTTATATTTCTTAGAGTTCGATTTCCCCAGCCTGGCTTCCTTCCTATTGCAGTCTTCTCCTTTCACTTCATGCACCTTACATTTAGATCATAGGCTTGTCTTGTTTTGTTTTGTTGAGGAAAAATTGCATCTCTTGTTTATAATATTTATAAACCACTTTTAGCCTATGAAAGTTATGATAGAATTTGCTTCTCAATATGCATCTACATGCGAAGATTAGCAGGAAACTAATATAAAGTTATTTGATAATGGTATTTAAGGAGGCATCACTTGACTATGCAATTTGAACTATCTTTTTTCACATTCCTTCCATTTGATTTTGACCATTCCTTGTATCTTTTATGTGTAGCATTGGTCTACATTGCCTACCTTGTTTTCTAGTCCTTCAATCAAACATTGGGCTCAAGATGAGACACTTTTGTCTTAGGATTTTATGCTTTTATTCAGCATAGGGCTTTGTCTCTCAAAATTGATGAAACACAAGTAAAGAATTCTTAGCTTTCATTTCTTTGAAAATTTAAGTTCTTTTGTGATCCAAGTCACATGGCAAATACCCCTGATCTTTAATATTATTTGATCATGTGCCATATCCATCATGTTGAAGAGAGTGATTATATTCTCTGAGTTTATTGTTGCCCATTAATGAGTTATTTGCTGCATAGTCGATATTTCCAAATCGGTGCCTATATAATATCACATTCTCCAAGGTACCAATCGCCTGAATATTGGTTGCATTTCTTTTAAGCCTTGTAGAATATAATGTTATGGTGACCCTCTAAACTTTAGTTGGTAATGCAAGCTTGTAGAGTCTAAGAATTTTAGATTAAGTGAATAGCCTTGAATAGACTTCCCATTTAAAATTCGTCAGAATCGAAGATACTTCTTCTTCTTGATGTTGTCATTGGCCAATAAATGATTTCCTTCTTCTTCTATTCCGCAACTTTAAGTAAAAGTCTTGAATCTGAAAATATCATGCTGCCATTAACCCCTCTCATCACCTGTGTGTTATGGATTTCCTTCATTCTTACCAATCCTGATTTTTAATTAATAGACTTGTGATAAAATAGATGAAATTATATGTATGAATTTTTAGGTGATTACCTATTGGAGCCGAGTTTACTCTATGGATTATTTTCCAGATTTTATATATATTTCATACATTAAATCTGTCTTGGTAAATCACCTTTGTATTATTGTTGCTTGATAAATATTGATTTTTCTTATACTAAAAGATAGCCTATCTTTGTATATATATATATATATATATATTTGCATATAAGCTTGATAGTAGGAAAAGATCGTCGGCCTAGTAATTATTTGATGATAAAGTGGGTGAATCGGAAGATTTAAATAAGTGAAATTTGATTTGTTTTCATAAGAAGAAAGATAAATGATATGTTAGAACTGAGTTTATGTGCGTGTTGTGTTCATATGTTGAATGTTATTTAAATTTTGATATGTGGGTTCAAACAACAGGTTAGATATACTTAATATGTAATAATAGTAGATAGTATAAGAGTATATATATATATGCATATAGTTGTGCGTAGTATATATATTTATATGATCTTTCTTTATTGGTAGTTAAGAGCATTGTTTTGATTAAGAATCATCTTTTATTAGAGTAGCTCATATTTTAATATATATACATAAATTTATATATATGCGTACATATATATGTATATGTTGAATTGGGTATATATATAATAAATGTATGGGTATATGTATCATTGTGTATAAAAAGGTTGAGTGGAATTTGGAAAAGTAGAAATGTTTAGAATAGAAAGGAAATTGTTTTAAATTTCTTTTAGTTATTCGAATTAATGAACATGATGTCCCTTTCTAAATATTGGTATCTTCACAATCACTAAATGATTTGTTATTATATGTTGATAAATGGGTTATTGATATATTGCAAGGGGAATGTTATGTTTCATTAGTTTGGGCATGATAATTATATGTATATATATTGATTTCGGGGTATAACAAAATGTAAATTAATTGTTAAGAATGTTCTTGGAAATTGATACTTGGTATGCGTAATGAAAACAAAGAAAATAGCGACAAACAGACTATATGGATATATAACAAGGAAACATATATAAAATTATATATATATATATGTATGGGTATATGTATCGTGTATAAAAGGTTGAGTGGAATTTGGAAAAGTAGAAATGTTTAGAATAGAAAGGAAATTGTTTTAAATTTCTTTTAGTTATTCGAATTAATGAATATGATGTCCCTTTCTAAATATTGGTATCTTCACAATCACTAGATGATTTGTTATTATATGTTGATAATGGGTTATTGATATATTGCAAGGGGAATGTTATGTTTCATTAGTGTGGGCATGATAATTATATGTATATATATTGATTTTGGGGTATAACAAAATGTAAATTAATTGTTAAGAATGTTCTTGGAAATTGATACTTGGTATAATGAAAACAAAGAAAATACGACAAACATACTATATGGATATATAACTAGGAAACATATATATATATATATATATATATATATATTTACATATACATATCCCAGATACATATTATATATATATATATATATGGATATACACGATATGTATATATATATATATATATATATATATATATATATATATATATATATATATATATATATATATATATATATATATATATATATATATATATATATATATATATATATATAGTTATTTACATACAGGTATCCCGTATATATATATATATATGGATATATACCAGAGAGTAAAGTATAAATATATATATATATATATAAAATTATATATATATATATATATATCTGTGTGTGTGTGTATTTATATATTAATTTACAAATACTTATTTGGTTAATCTATGGGAGAAAGACATTTGAATTGGATAAATTTAAAGAAGGGTAACTATTGTAGTTAGTTAATGGGATTGATCTAAATAATCTAATGGGAGTATATCATTGGAAAATTATTGTATTATTAGTTTGAAATGTTAGAGCTTAATTAATTGATTGATCTATTGATGTTTCATTAGAAGAAGTTATTAACGTTAAGTTCATGGAGTTATGAAATAGTATTTAATTGTGATTTGTACAATGTAACTAGAGCATAGTTTCGTAAGTGGTGTATCTGGTGTGGCTCTACATGCTTTTATTTAGGAGTATTATTGTCAAAATGAAATGGATTATTGGAGAAATTTCTTGATTGGTTGCACTTCTTTTTTCCCCGTAGTAAATGATCTTTCCCTTTAAATTCCATTTTATGAAGCGTGTTTGAAAATTTAAGTTTAATTGTTACATTCCTATGATTGATTTCACCTTCCCTTGCATTATTTTTGTTTGGAAGGGATTTTGGTTTTGGTCATATATTAAGATCATGTTGGGAACCCATGGCATTAAGTACTTGTTATGGGTGGTTAAGGGTAGATTATGCAATAGGCTCCTAGAGGCAATGGGAAATTGGTTTATGTTGGTTTTTCTTTTATTAGACTTGGAATCGTTTGATTGAAATATTAGTTTGAACTCTTAAGGGTGTTATCAAATGCAATAGTTTTGTCTCTTGTTATGGTTGTTTGGCGAGATAGTCCATGCCTCCAATTTGTACTCAGACTCGTGACTTTTGGTGTTTTGTGCTTGGTACACCCTTGGTGTGGTAAGTTTTGTTTTGGGTTATTAAAGAGAGTGGATCTTCATGGGGACCGGCACACAAAGGGGTGGCCTAGATAAGCCATGAAAGAGTTGGTTAAATAAGTGAAAACCTAATAAAATAAACTAGTGGGATGTGTAGGAACACTTTAACTAAAGATAAGTAAGATACCTCACCCATGCCATTAGTGCTCTTGCAAGCTAAGGGTGGGCTGAGAAGGTCATGTTTAGCAAGATCGTTACCTCATCCTCATGAGACGCTAGTGGTACTGTATGTGCCACCCTATGGGTTTGGCACCTAGTGACAACTAGCTAGGATAACCATAGATGGGGGTTGGTGCTTATTGAGAAGCATCTAGGATAACCCATGATAGGGTTGTGCGATGACACTCTCCCATAGTATCCCTTGCCATTTCCTTTGTATGCCTCTAGAAGTAGTCACCTTGTAAGTAGTCATTAATGTGATTGTTTGTTATGTTTTGGTTGCTTTTCTATGGTTGGGTCTCGTGGTCATGATGCTTGACTATCTTAGATTGTGGATCTTTCTTGTTAGCTCCTAGCATGGGGGGTGGGCCTTCGGTTCCATGTGGTCAAGTGGAATATGTTGTGCACCCCATTGGGTTCCCTTTTAGTGTTCACCCAACACGGTGTTGTTCAAATGCAGAGTGTTCTAGAGTTCACCATATGTTCAGTTGTGTATTATTCATTCTTGTTATACTCATGTATTTGATGTACTACTCCCATGTTTTGTTGGAGAACATTGATGTATCCTTATGACATTGAATGATGTAATGTAATGAAATAGATGTAATGTATTATTTTACCTTTGTAAACCTTATGTGGTTAATGATTTGTGGTAGTTGTTATTTGATGTGTTGTATTTGTGGAAATATGCTCCATTGAATTCACATGATGACAATATGTTTATGATTATTGGGATTAAGTTAATCTTGTTTATGTTGAGTTTTCACATGTGGATGCTTTCTTATTGATGGATTATAATGGATGTATGATTATTGTAAACTTATGCTATATCATGGTTTATAATCTTGGAATTTGTTCATTACCATTATGGTATGGGTTTATGTTTCATAATGTCATCACGGGTACCCCAAAGGACATAGGTTGGTAGTATATATATTTAATTAAATTTCATGTATTGTAACTTAATGTACATCTCATGTATGTTTACTTTAAAAAATATATGGTAATTGTTGTCTTAGTTGTCCTTTGGGGTTCATGCAATGAGGCATTACAACACTGATAACATGGCGTGTATAGAAATAATTGATAAACTAAAATTGGAAAAGATGCCCCATGAAACACCTTATAAAGTGTCTTGGTTGAATGAAATTCAATTTTTTTTAGTGAATGAGCAAGATTGGATTGAGTTCAATATTGGTGGATATAAGGAAAAAATAATTTGTGATGTGTTGCCTATGGATGTGTGTCATTTGTTGCCTAGAAGGCCATGGAAGTTTGATAGGAATGCAATTTATGATGGTAGAAACAATACTTATCAAATTGAAAAGGATGGAAACACTTTCACTTTGACTCCATTACTAGAAGATGATACAGGACAAGGTAAGGCAGCTAAGGTGATCATGTCAGGTAAGAAATAGTTTATAAGGCTTGAGAAAGACAAACATGAGGAGTTTGCAGCCACCATTAACAATGAAGATGCTAAGACAACAAGGTTGGAAGATGATTCAATGTTGGAAAGAAAAGATGATGAGTTGGTGTCAAAAACAAATAAAGAGAAGGTCAAGGATGAATTGATCTTGAATATTCAAGATGAGTTTGATAAATATGTTTCCAAAAAGGTAAGTGAAGTGATCCACTCATTTTTTGCACAAGAAGTTGACAGTAAGTCAATGGTTGGTATTTCTAAGGTTTGTAAACCTAATAATATAGAGATCCTAGGGGTAGAGAATTTGAGGAAAGATATGAAAGGTAAAGGTAAAGAGGTGAAAGGTGAGTTACCAAGAGATGTGGCCAAATTTGATTACACGAAGAGAGTAAGGAAGAAGGAAGAGATTTACAAGGTACAAGGAGGTGTAGTAGCAAATAAGGAAGCTATTTTGATAGGATTTTCAGAGGTAGCACAGATGAAGGATTAGTGTAGAGCAACAATTTCAAGGAAAGAACTGGTCAAAGGTAAAAGGCAATGCATTTTTTTAATACATAACTCATTGGAAGGGATCACTAGATGGAAAGGAAACTTGGAAGTCATTGAATGATGAGATGCATCATGGTTTGAGTCATAGCACAGTCCTCAAAGAGACTTGAGTTCTTTTTTAGTTTGGGTGTATGGTGTAAGGGCACCATGTCATTTTGTGTAAATATGGTCTTAGGTTAAGTTTTTGGTGTGTTGAGTCTAAATTCATCTAATAAGGTCATAATAAACCATTTGAAATGTAATTTGAATCATTTGGGATCCATTTTGTAAATGTTGTAAAATCTTGCAAAAGTTGTCATATTGCAAAATTGCAAGAATGCAAAAAATGCAAAAAGTGGAAGTCCAATGATCAAGAAGTTGAAATTTTGGTTATATTCAGTTGGGTTGGTTTGGTTTTGATGTGAAAGGGTTAAATAGGTCTCACAAACTTTGATTTAGGCGTTTGGTGTTCATTTTGTTTAAGAAAGCAATAAGAAACCCACTTTTTCTATGTGTTTTCAATTAAATTTGCTACTATAGGATACAATATGGTTCCGTACTAATTTTTTTTATGTAAAGTGTTTTGAAATTGGTGGATACATGAACTAAATCCATTTTGGAATTGGTTTGAGTTGATTTCATAAAGAATCAAGGATTTTATTGTCATTTTCTTGTCAATGGTTTGAAAACCCTGTTTTGAGGGTTTGAAGGTGAGAAAAATGAATTCTTGACCCATTCCACTAGTATAATTTCTTTCAAGCTGGTGTAATGGGTAAATTTAGGTAGGGTTTAATGTTAAAGTAGGTTTTAGGAGCATGGAGTAGGGTTTGAAGGCTTCTTGATGCTGCCCTAGTTGTAATTTCATGAGTTTTGGCTTAAAGTTGATGGCTACAAGTTGGAGTTTGCTTCAAATGAAATGATGAAGGTTGGGATTTTATTTTAGAAGCATGTACAAACCATATAGGGTGTTTTTTATGTGTTGGTAAAGTGAAACAAGGCTTGTAACACTTAGTTTCAATAAACTCGCTTGAAACTAGTCTGAATAAGGGTTATATGGTTACATGGCTTTGTGGGCATTTCTCTTGATAAAATTTGTTGTGTTTGGCTATTTATAACCTTGTAAAGGTCTTTCAATGGATATTTTTGGTTGGTTGAGTGTCGGGTTGGGTGATGCTTTGTAAAACAGGGCTAGTTGAGCCACTGGCTAGCATAGCAACAATTTTTAGGAGGGTATGTTCCAAAACAAATGTATACAAAAATTGGATATGTTGAAGTATGCCATAATGGGTGTCTAGAATGAAAATCCTTTTGTTGGTTTGAGGAGCATTTTGAAAGATATGCTTAAATTCCACTATTGGGAATGTTAAGAGGGGAATATGGAGGAATAGATAAATAAGGCCAAGTTTGAATTTTGAAGTTTGAAAGATCATGTGAAATAGTTTGAATTGTGATTGTTAGACAAAATCCTCCCTACTATGCATCATTTGGTGCTGATTCAGGTCTTGGTTAACACTTGGTGTTGTTTTCCTTCACTTCTTTCCACTAAAGAGGTGTTTGGTGTTGACCTATTTGGTGGTTTCACGTTTGCGATGCATATGTTTCATTGAAGTTGGCTTGGAGAAGGATATTTTTAGTTTCTAATAATATATATGCAAGGTAAATTTTTGGATAAGTGTGTGATGTGAAGTGTGGTGAAAAAAGATGTGGATGTGATCAAGTGTTGTGATCAAAGTGTGACCTTAAATTCCTAAGACTACTGGAAGCGGTGAGTAGAAGGTGTATACATTTTAGTGTTCTTGAATTTGTTGGAGGTAGTAGCCAAAGGTTTCAAATGGCGAAGAGTTTTTGTGGCAGATTATCCTATTTCTTTGAGGTATTGAAACTCCTTGTAATAGTTTTCCTCTATTCTCTTTCTATTTCAAACAGTGAGTTCTCTAGGCATGAGCCATTTATAGTGATCCTTTCTTTTCTTTTGGGTAGTGAGCCCTTGTAGTAGTGAGCCTTTTTTAATCAGTGTTGTTATTCATATATATGTGAGTTAATCCTCACTATGGGTTTTCCCTAATTATGGTTTTCCACATAAATCTAGTGTTCTATTATGTATAGTTGTTGATGTGTTTATTTGTTTTCATTCATGATAATGCTTAATAAGGTTTTGAATATTAATTAGGGTTGGAAGGTGTTAATGTACAACTAATTCACCCACTCTCAGTTGTCCTATTTGTCTAACAACATATGCAAGATCAATTGTTGGAGAAGAGTGTTATGTCAAGTTTGGTGTGAAATGATGCAAGTGTGATCACGAGTTGAGATCTGAAAATAAGCATGAATGCCTAAGACTATCAAAAGTAGTGAGTAGAAGGTGCTTATAGTTGAGAGTACCAAAAATTGTTGGAGGTAGTGAGCTAAATGTTGTAGATGGTTGTGTTGGTTTCTTCTATTGCTTTGAGGTATTGCACCTCCTTGTAATAGTTTCTTTGTAATCTCTTATACTCAAGAATAAGTGATCTTCCTAAGTAGTGAGCCCTTGGAATTGATCCTTTCTTTCTTTTGGATAATGATTCCTTTAGGAAATGAGCCCTTTTGGAAGTGAGTCTTTTGTAATCAGTTGATATTCATATTATATGTGAGTTAATCCTCACTGTACTTTTTCCCTTATTAGGGTTTTCTACGTAAAATCTAGTGTTTTGTTGTGTATGTTTATTGATGTGTTCATGTTTCATTTGTTTATATTCATGCTAATTCTTAATAAGGGTTTGAAGATTAATAATGGTTTGAATATTTTAATGCACAACCGATTCAAACCCCTTCTTAGTTGCCATGTTTGTCTAAAAATTGGTACTAGAGCAAAGGTTCCTTAGAAGAAGCTTAACTGCTTAAGGTGTCAAAGCTCCTCTATTTGATGGAACAAATTATGTCTTCTAGAAATATAGGATGGAATCCTTTCTCATCACATTAAGGTTTGGTGCATGAAAATTAGTAAAAAATGGATATACTACTCTAGAAAGTGAAGATAAGATCAAGGAATATGAGAAAAATGAAAAATAAGGAATGTTATTTTGAGTTGGATTTTAGATTCAGAACTTGTGAAGGCGATAAGCTGTAAAACTACTAAAGAGGTTTGGGAGAAGAAGAAAAGCATTTATGAAGGAAATGATAAGGTCAAGCAAGAAAATATGTAGAATTTCAAGGCCAATATTGAAACCCAAAGGATGTCAAAAGATGAAGATATTGCAAGATACATGCACATGGTGGATGAGATTGTCAACTCTATAAATGGTCTTGGTGGAAAGCTAGAGGAAAATGAAGTTGTGAAAAAGGTATTGATAACCCTTCCTAAATCTTATAGTGCTAAAGTTTATGCTATTGAGGAAGCTTAAGATCTAGATCAATTGTTTGGTGCTTTAACTAATTTTAAATAAGAGAGTTTGACAAAGTTGCTCCATGGAAAGAAACTACTTTTAACATCGGCAAGAAAGTGAAGAATGATGAATATGATCTGGATGATTTTGATGAAGTGGAAGTAAATTTTGTAAGAGGATTAAAAAGGGGCACTAGAAAATATAGACATAAGTTACCCTCCAAGTGTTTCAATTGTGGAAAGATGGTTCATTATGCTTCAAAGTGTCTAGATGAAGTTTCAAATGATAAACATAAAGATCATAAAGTTAAATCCATCAAAAAGAGTTATTATGCTAAAGAAGATAGTGATGAATGCTTGTTCATGGATTTGAATGTTGGAACTAATTCTACTAACCATGAGAGATGTGTCAAGGAAATTTCTACAGAAACAAATCACATTATTGAAGGAACTATGTTGATTTCCTTTCATGCAAGAGAGGATAGGAACTACTAGATAGTTGATAATGGATGCTCAAATCATATGACAAGTGATAAGAGTAAGTTTGTTAAGCTTAATAAATATGATGGTGGTTGTGTTAGGATTGGTGATGACACATCTACTAAGATATTTGGAAAAGGTTTGATTAGTTTTGATGGAAAGAATAAGACGTATGATTTTCTTTATGTCAAGGGTCTCCGACATAATCTCTTCAGTGTAGGAAAAATATGTAGAAAGGGATAAACCCTGGTGTTTCAATATGATGGTTGTGAAATTAGAAAAGGAATATCCAAATTCTTAGTTGCAACAGGAACATAGATAGAAGGAAATGTCCATCAGCTCAAAAGTGTTAGTGGTAAGTGCTTTATGACTCAAATCAATGAAGTTGGATGTGGCATAGAAGAATGGGTCATATCAATTTTTATAGCCTAGTAAGATCAACTCTACTCATGCTGTGAGATATTTTTCAATAATTATAAAGCTTATTAATGCAATTTGCAAAGAATGACAGTTTGGAAAACAAACAAGGAACATGTTCAAAACTAGGGAACATTTTACTACAATACCTTTAGAATTGGTGCATACAAACCTATGTGGAACTACCTAAACAATAAGAACTCAAAGTGATAGGTATTTTATGTTGTTAATATACAATTACTCTAGAATTACTTAGGTGACTTTTCTCAAAGAAAAATCAAAAGCTCTAGATAAGTTTACAACATTTAAATCTATGGTTGAGAATGAAAATGACTTGAAAATTAAGTGCTGAAGGTTTGAAAAGGGTGGTGAGTTCACTTCAAATGATTTTAATAATTTTCATGAAGATCATGAGATAAAAAGACATTTATCAACTCTTAGGACTCTAAAACAGAATGGGGTCGTGGAGAGGAAGAATGGGATAATTCATGAGGCAACAAGAACAATGTTGAAGGAATGCAATCTATTCGAGAGAAGTAATTCATACCACAATCTACATTCTCAATAAAGGAAATGCAAGAGTGAATAGTTCAAAGACCCCCTATGAGCTATGGTATAGAAAAACTCCTACTACAAAATACCTTAAAGTGTTTGGAAATAAATGTTATATCATGAGGAATGAAAACTTAGGAAAGTTTGATGCAAGATAAGATGAAGGTATCTTCCTTGGATACTCAACAAAGAGCAAGGAGTATAGGTGCTACAACAAGAGACTAAATAAGATACTTGAAAGTGCAAGTGTTAAAGTGGATGAAGAATCACATCAAAGCTTAGTGCTAATAGAAGAATATGAATCTAATGAACCTCTTTCTAGAGAAGAAGAAAAATAAGAATAGGAAGGAAAAGAGGTGATATTAGAAGATTAAGAAGTTTATAAAAAGAACCCTTAGACTCCTAAGTATGTGTATAAAAATCATTCTAAAAATAAAATAATTGGAGGAAAGAGAAAAAGAGTGCTGACAAGAAGAAAAGTTGCTATGGCAGAGGAATAGGTGAAGTTTTATTCTCTCTAAGATAGAACCTAAAATAGATACTAAAGCATGCAAGGATAAAAATTGGATCAAGGCTATAGAAGAAGAATTAAGGCAGATTGAGAAGAATTGGACATGGGAACTAGTCTAAGACCAAAAAATAAGCATGTGATAGGAACTAAATGGGTTTCAGGAACAAGTTGAATGAGTATAGAAAAGTTATCAAAAACAAGGCTAGACTTGTGTGTAAAAGCTACTCACAAGTGAAAGACATAGATTCTGAAGATACTTTTTCTGCAATGGAAAGAATGGAGACTATTAGGATGTTTTTGGCTTTTATAACACATAAAGACTTCAAGGCATATTGAATGGATGTAAAGTTTACATTTTTGAATGGTGCATTAGAAGAGGAAATGTACATTGAACAACTAGAAGGTTTTTAGTTATCGAAAGATCTTGATATGGTATTCAAGTTGAAGAAGGCATTATATGGGCTCAAATAGGCTCTTAGAGCTTGGTATGCAAGATTGGACAAATACTTATTGTAGCAAGGATTCAAAAAGGGTATTGCAGACAACCTTTACTTAAAATTTGAGAATGATCATATCTTGATTGTGGTTGTGTATGTTGATGATATAATATTTGGAGGAAATAAGATCATGTACAAGAGGTTTGCAGATATGCAAAATGAGTTTGAAATTCCAATGCTTGGGGAGATGAATTTCTTCCTTGGGCTACAAATTAGTCAATGAAAAAAAGGAATATTCATTTCATAATCAAAATATGTAAAGGAAATTTTAAAGAAGTCTGGGATGGAGGATTCTAAACCAGTATTTACTCCCATGGTTACTGGTTGCAAATTAAAAATAATAATGAATCTCCTAAGATAGTTTAGGCTAAGTATAGATCCATGATTGGTGGATTACTATATCTAAATGCAACTAGAACTAATATTATGCATGCAATATGTCTTGTCACAAGATTTCAATAAAATCCTAGAGTCACATGTGGCAACAGTCAAAACGATATTCAAATATTTAAAGGGAACTTTAGACTATGTTCTATGGTATTCTAGGGATACTAATTTCTCCTTGAGTGCTTATATAGATGCAGATTGGGTAGGTTGTGTGGATGATAGAAGAAGCAAAAGTTGAGGTGATTTCTTCCTTGGAAATATGCTAGTTTCTTGGATAAGTAAGAAGTAAGATTTAGTGTCATTATCTATTACAGAGATAGAATATATTGCTACAACATCTTTTTGTACACAAGTGTTATGGATGAAGCAAATGTTGAAGGATATCAAAATATTATATGATGAACCTAATCCTATCTTGTGTGATAATAAAAGTGCTATCAATATTTCAAAAAATCTAGTGATGCATTCAAGAAAAAAGCATATCTCTATCTGGTATCACTTTCTAAGAGATAAAGTTGTTGATAAGGAAGTGAAGTTGGAGTATGTATCTGCAAAGGATCAAATAGTATATATTTTCACAAGGGCTCTTCCAAAAGATACATTTGAGCATCTCAAACATAACCTAGGGGTTATTTCCCCTCCTTTCAACTGGATCCATAATATTGTGCATTTTTTCAGGGGAGCAATGCAAGATATGTTCTTTGTCCTAGACTAATGGAGGCTACCTCTCACAGGGAGCAGGTAGCGGTTTTTTGGCTAGTGTAGTCAGGGGAGCATATCTTGTGCCTAAAAATGGGAGAGAGAGAAGTGAAGTATGAAGGTTTTTCCCTTTTTCATTGATGTCAAAGGAGGGAGAGAGAATTCTAAAAAAACATGGGAAAGGAGAGGGAGAAGTGGAGAGTTGATGTAAGAGGGAGAGATGCTTAAGTATTGGAGATAGAAAGTTGCTTAAATTTTGTTGATGGTTTTTCAAAAGGTGTTACCATCAATGGAAAAGGGGGAGATTGTTGCACTATGTTGTCATCAGTTTTTTCATTGATGTCAACCTATGATATGGATGTGTTGAGTAGGTGTTGCAGATGCAGCAAGGTCACTTGGTTTTCCAAGTGCTTTTGAGAAAATTTGCATAAAGACTATACAAGGTGACTATGAAGTATTTTGTATTTTGCTCTACATTTCTTCTTTCTTGAAGATGTTCTTGTGCAATTTGAAAGTGATGATCAATGGTATTTGAAGGTGTTATATCTAGAATTTTAGGTTCTAGATCATACAACAATAGAATATGTGTTTGATAGTGTGTTGGATTGTCTCTAGTTTGGGAAGGGGGTTATCTAGGAGAAATGGAATTTCTCTGCATTTCTCTGCACTAAATTTTCCTATCTTGTGATTTGTCAATGTGCTAATAATGCTTGTATGTATCTTCTCTTGGATGGTTTGGTGTTAAGATGCTCTGCAAGCTTGGTTCATGAATTGTTTCTCAATGGCAGTTTGACTGGTAGCATAGGATGATATGCATTCTTAGTTTCATATGGTTGTGTCAGTGGTTTTAAATATTCTATTGATGTTGGAATATTCCAAGGTGTTGTGTAGTTTTACTACATATTCCACAAGATTTTTTAGATCTTGGTAAAGTATTAAGTTGGTTGCTTGATAGAGTTAATGTTAGTTTTTCCCACTTGGTGTGTTAGCGATGTTTTCAAACTAGCTTCATGTTTTGTGGAAGCCGTGTGTAGTGTGTCAATGTATATTTGGGTCATGCTTAACCCTTGGTGTGGTCCACCTTAACTTCTTTCCACTGTGGAAGTGTTTGGTTCCAACTTGTTTGGTGGTTGCACATTTAAGTTACATACGTTTCATTGGAGTCGACCTAGTGAAGGTTATTCATCCTATGTAAGATCAATTGTTGGATAAGAGTGTGATGTAAATTGTGGTATGAATTGATACAAGTGTGATCGTGAGTTGAGATTTTAATGTGAGCATGAATTCCTACCAAAAGCAGTGAGAAGAAGGTGTCTACAGTTGAGAGAGTCAAAAGTTGTTGAAGGAAGTGAGCTGAAGGTTGTGGATAGTTGTGGTGGTTTCTCCTATTTCTCTAAGGTAGTGAACCACATTGTAACAGTTTCTTTGTAATTTCTTATATTCCATAAGAATTGATCTTCCTGGGCAATGAGCCCTTGGCAGTGAGCCTTTATTTCTTTTGGATAGTGATTCCTTTAGGTAGTGAGCCCTTTTGACAGTGAGCCTTGTGTAATTGGTGTTGATATTAATATATATGTGAGTTAATCCTTACCTATTTTTTCTTTGATTAGGGTTTTCCATGTAAAATATGGTGTTCTATTATGTATGGTTGTTGATGTGTTGATGTTTCATGTGTTTATATTCATGCTAATACTTAATAAGCATTTGAAGATTAATGAGGGTTTGAAGGTTTTAATGCACAACTGATTCACCCCCCTCTCAATTATCCTGTGTGTCTAACAACCTTGTCCTATTTTGTGTGCTTACACCTTGTTGATTTATTATGTTTTTTTCAACCCCTAGTCCTAGGTATCTTTTCCCTTTGTATGACCCCATGTACCTATATGAAAAACATTTCTCCCAAGTTGTCCTATGAAAGTAAGACATTTTAGGCTTTAGGACTTCTTCTCACGCTCAAGGGTGAATGGCTTATAGTTCAACATTCTCATTGTATCCAATATATTTAAAAATTTCAAACTAATTCATGCAATTTTAAGTAATAGGTCTTGCTATTTTCCCAACCCAAAGTCCCTATTAAAACTTATTAAAAAGAACTCATAATATATCTAATTTGTAATACTATAGCTTGATAAAATTTTAACTAATGAGAGTTTTTTTTTGAGAAATAATTCCTATAGTATTGGGTGCATATTAGTGATTAGATTTTCTATAAGTAAAATTAGATTTTTCAAGCAGCTATTGTAGAATTTTTTACTAGACCCACAAAACCCTCTACAAATAAATATGCACACTATGGAATCTTATATTTGAATTTTGTGATAGCTAGCAGCTCCTAGATTTGTTTTTTTTTCTAATTTTAGCTTCTAACTGTTTTAAAGTCTCCCTCCTTAGCCATTACCATCCATCCCCACTATTATTTTATCCATATTTTCCAAGTCTTCCAACCTTCCCTAGTCTCATTGTATCTCTAGGACCTCCTAGCTTGCATTCATATTTATATTTGGATCAAAATACCAACTTGAATAGTTTTGTGCCATTGTGTTTTGAAATATATACAATACAAGTTAGTAAATTTATTTCTTAACTTTTTCATATTTTTCTAAGCAAAAGGCAATAGTTTGTATATTATATTATATAAAGTAGTAAAATTACAAAATTGTCAACATGAGAATTCTAGCCTAAGTATTACAAAATTGCTAGCATGAGAATTATGGCCTATGAGTATTATATTTAATCATTTTAATTGTAAATTATCTTTCCAAAATTCTAATCTTAGCCAATTCTATCCATCAATTAAACTTTTACTTGAGTTTTAATTTCCATTTTGTAGTTATAATTTCTTTCATTCTAGTTATCAAAAGCTAATTTATTAATTTAAGAAGTTGTTTAAGTTGATTTAGCCAAATTTTATAAATTATTATCTACTTCCAATCCAATTAATATCTCACAAGGTTGTATGGAGCGGTCGAGCAAGAAGAGGAGTGAGGGAGGATTTTTGAAAACCTCTGAGGATGGCGACGATTGTGAGGGTGATTTTGATGTCGATTTAGATGTGTTGGATTTCTTTGTGTTCCTATGGCTATGTTTGCTCTAGGGAGGTTGTTCCTAGAGGAATCAGTGTTTTTTGGGGCCCTACTCTCATTTTGTTTCATTCTTGTTGGCCTTGTTTTTGAATTCTTCCTTTTGGATGTCGGGTGGTTGCTTGAAGGGTTGGTGCGGCTGGCTTTTATTTTCTGCTAGTGGTTTATTTTTTAGGCCCCTTGTGTTTCTTGTAGAAGACGAATTTCTATTTTCATCCTTTTCTTTTTGGCTCAAGCATTTCTTTCTTGGCTTTTGGCTTCTCGTTTCTATTGTGGACTCCTCTTTTGGAGTGTTTCTTGTGCTACTTCTTTGGTGGCCTCACCTTTGGTTCTTAGTAAATCTTTGGATTTTTTCTGGGCATGGTGTTCCTTATGGATAGTGGGCATTTGTTGTGCTACTTTGGGTTTCTTGGGTTTTTGGTACCCTGTCTCATTTTCTCTTGCCTTTATGGTGCTTTGTTCTGATCCCTCTTTGGTTTGTGGAGTTTCTTTCTCTCAAAGGGTATGGAATTTTTTGGCTTTGGTTATTTTGTCAGAGGTTTGTCTAAGTTGGTTTTTTGATGTGTGGAGTTTCTCTTTAGGGGGTTTCCCTTGGCAATTCGTGGGGATTACAACCTTGTTTGTTTTGAGATTGTGGTGGGGACTACCTTCTTCTTCCAGTTTTTGTTCCAAGCAATGTCCTAGGCCAATTATGGAGGCCTTGGTTTGTCTTGAGAGGGTCATGTTGAATTATTTATCTACTTTTGATACTATGTTGGCTTGGTGTGGTTTTGGGGTTTCTCTTGGAGCTTTTGTTGTATGCTCAACCAAAGGATGGTGTGCTTCTCCCATCTTCTAAAGCTTTTAATTTCTTTCATTTCATGTGCACTGTGTCTTCTTTTGAGGTGAAGACTACTCCGGTTGATTAGTAATCCCTTCCTATAGAGATGGAAGTGGGTGTGGTGGATGTGGCTGAAAGCCCTCTTTTTTGGTCTCCTTTGGTTGCGTTCCTATTGAGGTGGAATTTTCTCCTATTGAGGTGGAGTCTGAGGTTGTTGGAGAGTTGTGCTTCTAGTGATTTTGGTTTTCACAAAATTCTCTCTATTAGAGGGGGGCTCCTTCCTCTTGAGGTGGTTTTGGAGTTGGTTTGATGGGTAGATGGGAGTTGCAAGGTGATTCTCTCCTCTCTGGTGTTTCTTGGTTATCTTCTTTGGGTGATGTGGATTTTTTGCATCACTTCTTTTGTGATGATGTTTTGTTTTTGCATCATCTTGGGTGCTACTATTTTTGGCTCATTATATGTTGATTTGAGTTGTTTCCTTGCTGTGGTTTGGCTATTGTAGATTGAGTTGGTGCCTATCCATTTCAGGTGGTCTTTGTGTTTCTTTGTTGCCTAACTAACTCAGGTGGATTAAGGTTCAAGGTTCTCTACTAAACGTTGCAGTTGTTTTGGATTGTCTTGGTCATTCTTAGTTGGTCTTTTGTTGTTTAGTTGTTGGTTGTCTATGAATATCATTATGCAACATTTTTTTCTAGTTGGGTTTCAGGTCCCCGTCAAAACCTGCTTGTTAATGGTTTCAAGTCCATTTAAAACCTATTGTAAATGGTTTCAAGTCCATTCAAAACTTGTTTTTCCCATATAATCAAAAATATCTCACAAGGTTAAATACAATTTAATTTTAAGCTTGTCTTGAATAAATAAAATGATGATATATACACTTCTAGAGTTCTTTCTTGTACCATGTATATAGTAATATAAAGTGCATGATTACTTAAATAATTATAAGAACAAAATATAATTTATAGACACATTACACTTAATTCTTAAATGAATAAAATCACTAAAAAATATATTACATATTGAATCAAATAACAATGTCTATGATCCTTTCTATGATTTACCACATGTCATCACATGTACATGTATATTTAATCAAATCACATTAAGTACATATAACACTTGTATTGAATGAAAAATAATAACACGTATGATACATATGCACACACACATATATATATATATATATATATATAGCCAAATCATCCATAATATGTAGACATTGAGCTAAAACATAAACATAATTTTTTTATTTTTTTTTTGATGATATATCAAACATAAACATGTCTAGTTCTCTATAACAAAAGTTCATAAAAAAAAAAGTCAAATGATATCTCAAACATAAACATGAACGTCTATATCTAAATAATAAACACAAGTGTCCATGA
>VDFB02127014.1:0-16087 GCA_007258455.2 Sequoia sempervirens | reverse complement strand
AACACTTTGGATTTGAGCACCCTTATGCTGTTATTTTGCAACACTTTTCACTTCCATACCTACATGCTGTCCATTTGAATCCTCAAGCATTTGCAATCAACTAATCATCTTTGCTAGTCATCTTGCCTATAGAATCTTGCATTTTAGTCATTCAATCTACCATCTAAGGGGCACACAAGCTATTCAAATCGAAGGCTAATCAAGGAGCAACCAACAACAAGGAAGGTGATATTGTCCTATTTTGTTTATCTATTTCCTTTCTTATTCTAACTCTCTTTTAGCTAATCTTGAGGTGTCCTTGGTGTTTGTCTTTCATGTTTCTTAGTTAGATTCGCACACTTAGAGTAGCATAAAATATCAAGGTATACACTTATATCAAAGTCGAAAAGTTTTACTTAAATATAGAACTTTTCTTCATAGGTGTCATGATTGTGTTAGAGGTCTTTCAGATGATTATGCCATAGAGCCCTTGTATTCACAAGCTTATTTTCAAAGAAGAGCCCTTTCTCAAAGGCATAACCATAGTCAACGCATCCGTTTTAGTTATATTCCCCAACCAGCAATCGAATACTCTACTCGTCCAAATCAAATCTTACAATAGAGAACTTAGAAAACATTAGGCATCTATCATTAAATCCATCTTTTTACAAAGCCATGATCAAAATTTCATAAAGTGCAAAAATTATCATTTTCTTGATCTTTTGCTTATATTCCCATTAACAGGATTTTCATCCTTTCACTTAGGGAACAACACAAGCTATAAGATTAGAAAATTTCGTATAAGTCATAGAATTTTCATTCTATTCTGACTTTCATACATACCACATCAATTGCACTATTTCACTCTTTTGATCAAAAGTAAGTAAAAATTGGAGTAAAATCTATGCCTGTTCTCACAAGATCTCAAAAACAAATGGAAAAAGACGAGGGAGAAACTACAACTAGTAAAATGGGTGATCGAAATGAAAAAGAAGAGGAAACATTTAATCTTGATGAGATAACGGAAGAAAAGCTTCAAGAAGCAGAACAAGATCCTCAATTCCATACTCTTATGGAGAGAATCCTAGAACGTAACAAAGAAAAATATTTTCTTACATTAGCTAATCAAGGAGCTAAGTTGCCTCACACCTTTGACATAGAGGGGATTAAACAAAATCCTGAAAATCCTCCTAATGACTTTAGTGCTCTTAATCAACAGATCAAAGAATTACAAGGGCAAATAAAGGAAATGCAAGGAGGTACAACAAAGAAATATGTTTTGGAAGACATATCTCCTTATCCATTTGATAGGAGTCTTCAAATGATCCCATTTCCAAAACATTGCGAAATTCCTAAGTATGATAGGTATAATGGAAAAACTGATCCTATTGACCATGTTAGGGATTTCTGAAACATGAGTCTTGAATTCGCCTATGACGATACTTACTTGATGCGATTATTTCCACAAAGTCTAGGTGTACAATCCATGGAGTGGCTTTCAAAAATCACTCCACCTATCAAAACTTTTGAGGAGTTGATAAATCAGTTTATCTCACAATACTCCTACAATATTCAACATCAAATAACAATGCTTGATCTTTGTAAAGTAAAACAAAAAGTAGGAGAATCCTTTACTACATTTTTACAAAGATGGAGAAGATTATTTGCACGATATTCTCGTCCTATTCCTGAAAAGGAAAAGATGGATATTTTTATCAATAGCCTTGATCCAGAATTAAGCTATAGGCTTAACCTTCATTGGCCTCATAACTTTGAAAAACTGATTGAAAATGCAATCACTATTGAAGGGGCTTTAGTTAAAAGGGGAGTGATAAAACTTGATAATCCAAGTACATCAAATCAAAACAACGATAAAAAAAGGTTTTGGAATAGAAACAAAAATGTTGTTAATGATGGTATAGTGGATGCAAATAATTTACGAACAAGACCATCTGTTTTCAATCTATCAAGTGCTCCACAAAACAATCCACAAGGAAATACAATTCCACAAGGAAACAACAATCAACAAGGACAAATTTCCAAGCAAGAGAACATGACCAATCAAAATACCAATCAAAATCGTGGTAATTTCAATAATAATCTTGGCAATACCCAAATATCAAATCCGTCTAGACCTTCATTCTTTTCAAATCGACGGACTTTTACTGCTTTGGGTCAATCTCTTGAATCTGCTCTCAAGGAACTTCTTGATAGTAAGGTTATCACTTTACCACCACAAAGAGATTATGAACCACGAGTTAAACCAACATCATGGAATGACTTGTATTATTGCAATTATCATCGATGTAAAGGCCATAGGACAAACAATTGTCAAGCTTTGAAAAATCTAGTACAAAGTTGTGGTGACAATGAAGGTACTGTTACAATTGAGGACATCATGCAATGATGATCATCAAGCATTCACCCAAAGATCCTTTACCAAACTGCAAAGGGGAAACGCCAGTTGAAGCCAAAAGCATACGCCGTATTTGAAGACAATATAAGTAAAAGCCATATTTACCGGATGATAGTAATGCGGGTTAAATGTTATCAAGAAATTAAAAGAAGAAAAGCAAAAAGAATATCAGCGAGGTTAATGTAGCAACAACAAGAGGTCAAAGCAAGTTGTTTTAAAAGGAAGTTCGTCTAAAACAACTATTTCTTCTCCAACTCAATATAATCTGGTTGATCAATTGAGAAAAACATCAGCTCAAATTTCTATTCTTGAACTTCTTAAAATATCCCCTATACACAAAAATATTTTAGAAGAAGCGCTTGTGAACACAACTGTTGATACTGATCTAGATGCAAATAGATTTCAAGCCATGGTAGGAAATTTGTCTTCCCCCACTTGTCTTTCATTTTTTGATAAAGATGATGCTTCTATGACACATCCACATAATTCCTCGCTCTATCTTGAAGTCATGATCCATAAACATCGAATTAGACGTGTCTTAATAGATGGAGGAGCCGGTTTGAATATTTGTACCTTAAAATTGATAAATGCCTTAGGAATTTCAGAAAATGAAATTGATTCACGAAGGAAGATAACCATTAAGGCATATGATGATGAAGAAAGAGCTTCTAAGGGATTAATATTGCTACCTATCAGAGTGGGACCTGTTGTGAAAAATACCTTTTGTCAGGTTCTAGATCGAGATCTGTCTTATAACATACTTTTGGGTCGTCCATGGATTCATGATATGCAAGCCGTACCATCAACATATCATCAATGTATCAAGTTTCCATATGACGGACAAGAAATAACTATACAAGCTTATTACAATAGTACCCAAACTTGTTCCAATCTTAGGGTGAGTCAAGATGTCTTTGTGCCACACAATAGAGAAGCTCTTGTTGTTTCTTCTTCTAATCTACAAGTCCAATTGCAAGAATTGACAAATAATCTTGATACTAAGCTAAAGTTTAAAGACAAAGGGGTAGGTGAATATTCACTATCTCTTTCTACTTTACCTCCTTCTCCAAGATCACATGGTTTACCAAATCAAAAGATTGTGACTCCTTCTACATCTCAAACTTCCGTGCCAATCACAAAGTTTGATGGAAAATTCATTAGAGCTAATACCACTGAAGAAGAAGCTGAAGATAGGGACATCCTAAATTGGCTATACAAAGATGAAGATGAATCTCTTTTACACATTAAGTTACCTAAAGAACAATATGGTAAAGGGTACGCTATCATGCAAAAGATGGGTTATGAAGGAAATGGTCCTATAGGGAAACAAAGAGAAGGAATTGTGGAACCAATTCAGCCTATTTCAAAGCATTCAAGTGATAAAACAGGACTTGGATATGGTAAAGATAAAGAACTTACTTCACAGCAGACATCATTAGTTCATAAAGGAGAATCTGTGTCGGATAAATCTCATGAATCAGTTTTCCAATTGCAAAATAGTTCAGATACTAATTCTAATGAATATGAATGGGACACCATTTATAATGATGAATTCTGGAGGGATAAACAAATTGATACTATACATAAATATGCACTTGTTCTTATACAAGGAGAAGGTTCAAGGCCTCCACTCGATTATATTTTACAAAGCGATCATGACTCAAGTGAGGAAGAATCAGATTCTAACGAAATTGATAATCAATAGGAGAATATCATCACAGACCTTGTTTACCATGAGGATGACAACCATATCATGACTTTGACAATACAAGACCTTACCCAACCTAATGATCCTATGCCTTTAGTTTATCCAGAACTTATAGATTGGGACATTGATGCACCTATCCATATTCCTACATTCAGTAATGATGAAGATGTTATAACTTTCCTTTGTTCCTCAAATGAAGAAAACAATTGTTTCATTCAAGAATCTTATACTCATGATTTTGACAAGGAAAGTGTCAAGTCTCTTAGCTGCAAAATAAATGAAATAAAAGATGGATCTATTGATGAAAACCGAAAAAAGGCAGTGATAGATCAAAACAAGAGAAAAATAAAGAGCGGAGAGATCTGACCCGATTAAAACCTTTGAGGGCGAAGAATGAAACTTGACACTCTTCAAGTATTATCATGAAAGATCTTCTATTTTTGATTAGACCGGCGGAATCGAAATCAACATGATTTTTTGAGCGCGGCAAGTTTTGCAATTTACGGCATCATTGTGATTGATGGAAGTCGAGAATTCAGCCACAATTCTTGAAGAGGATAAAGAAATCAAATTAAGCACTGCTTATTTAAATGCAAAAGTACTAGAGGTTAAAGATCCTAATTTGATAATGCATCATTTATACATCAAACACAGGATAAGACACATAAAACAAGAAACAGAAGGAAAAGATGCATCCATGTTGCATTATTAATTGAGGAATTAAAGCTTTTTAGATGTTGGATTCATTCAGAACTATTGACTATCTGGGGAGATGGATTTCAAACATTGTACCTGTTTCAAAGCCAGATGGAAGGATTAGAGTTTGTACAGATTTCAGGGATTTAAATAAAGCATGCCCTAAAGATGATTTTCCTTTACCTAACATAGATTTGATTGTTGACTTAACTGCTGGTCATGCAATGTATTCATTAATGGATGGATTCTCAGGATACAACCAGATAAAAATTACACCAGAAGATCAAGATAAAACAGCGTTCACATGTCCTTGGGGTACTTATTGCTGGAATGTAATGCCATTCGGGTTAAAGAATGCTGGAGCTACTTATCAAAGAGCAATGACAACTATTTTTCATGATATGATGCATACATTCATGGAAGATTATGTTGGCGATTTACTTGCTAAATCTCATACACGAGATGAACACCTAGAAATCTTGTCAAAAATCTTTGTCAGAATGGAAAAATTCAATGTTCGACTGAATCCAAAGAAATGTGTCTTCGGTGTTACATCTGGAAAACTCCTAGGGTACATTGTTTCAGAAAAGGGTATAGAAGTTGCTCCAGAAAAGGTACAAGCTATAATGGATATGCCTCCACCACGAAATATCAGTCAATTAAGATCCTTACAAGGAAGATTACAATCCATTAGAAGGTTTATAGCTCAACTAGCAGACAAAAGCTTTCCATTCACATATCTATTGCATAAAAATGTTCCATTTAAATGGGATGACAAATGTGAAGCAGCATTCAATCAGATTAAGCAATATCTTACACATCCACCAGTTCTAATTCCGCCTATTCCAGGAGAGCCACTTATACTTTATATTTCAGCAACAAAAGTATCTTTGGGTGCATTGCTAGCACAAGAAGACTCTACAGGTAAAGAAAGGGCTATATATTATATCAGCAGAACCTTAACAAGACATGAGTTAAATTACAGTTTCATTGAAAAAGCTTGTCTTGCAGTAGTGTTTGCTTCTCAAAAGTGGCGACATTATATGTTGACTCATACAGTTAAGCTGATAACAAAGATAGATCCATTGAAATACCTATTAAGTAGAGCCACTTTAATAGGAAGACTTGCAAAATGGGTAATGATCTTAAGTGAGTTTGATATTCACTATGTAGATCGAAAAGTGATTAAAGGACAGGTCATTGCAGATCAGTTAGTTGAAGCTCCTTTACAAGAAGACAATCCAATGCATATTGAGTTTCCTGATGCAGATGTCTTTACAACAACAATTCAGAGACCGTGGGCACTATATTTTGATGGATCTTATACACAATATGGCTCGGGGGCAGGGATTCTTTTTGTTACACCTGAAGGACATACCATCTCACGATCATATCGGTTGATGTTTCCTTGCACAAATAACATAGTAGAATATGAGGCATTACTCATAGGATTAAAGATAGCTTTGGAATGGCAGAGTACAGAGCTGGAAGTTTATGGTGATTCACAACTTATCATTAATCAAATTAATGATGACTATCAAACCAAAGATGATAAGTTGCTACCATACAAAAACATGGTGGATGATTACAAGAAATATTTTGTGTCAATCAAATTTTCACAAATATCAAGAATTGACAATAAAGCTGCAGATGCAATGGCTACCATTACTTCTTTATTACAAATATCAGAAGATCAAACCAAGTATGAATTCTTGGTGGAACAATTGTTTTCTCCTGCATATGATAATCCTGAAAACCAAGTTATATGTCATTTAACCGGTTCAGATTCACCTTTATATGGAAAAACTTATACCTATTTGAAAGATAACATCTTGCCTTTAGATTTATCCCGCAACCAAAAACGGAATTTCATACGCCAATCATCCCGTTATACCTTAATTGCCAATATCCTTTATAGACGTGGTCTTGATGGTACACTCCTTAGATGTCTTGAACGTGACGAATCTGAAAAAGCCTTACAAGAGATTCATGGTGGTATTTGTGGAACTCATTCGAGTGGTTTGACCTTAGCGAAGAAACTTGTCAGAATGGGATACTATTGGCCTACCATGGAGCAAGATTCTTTTACTTTTGTTAAGAAGTGTTCTAAATGTCAGATCCATGGGAATCTTATTCATGCACCTGCACAAGAATTGCAGCCTTTTATTTCAACATGGCCTTTTTCTCAGTGGGGATTAGATCTTGTTGGTAAAATACATCCTTCATCGTCAAATGGTCATAAGTTTATCATCACAGCTACTGAGTATTTTACAAAATGGATTGAGGCTGTTCCTCTAACAACAGTGACTGGTAAATAGATATCTTCATTTATCTTGAATTACATTATTTGTAGATATGGAATTCCTAATTCTATTATTACTGATAATGGAAGACCTTTTAAGAATCAGGATGTTGATGAACTTTGTGAAAGATTTCATATCCAACACAGGTACTCTACACCTTATTATCCACAGGGTAATGGTCAAGCAGAAGCTTCTAACAAAACCATGTTGAAGATATTGAAGAAGACAGTAAATGATGCTGGACGTGATTGGCATGTTCAACTCAACCCAGCTTTGTGGGCATATAGAACTAGTATTCGCACACCAACAGGAGCTACACCATATGCTTTAGTCTATGTAGCAGAAGCAATCTTACCATTGGAAGTTGAAATACCTTCGCTTAGGGTTTCACTTAAGGGATTGATAAGTGATGAAGACTACCGAGTTTCTCGCCTTCAAGAACTCGAACTGTTAGATGAAAGATGCCAACATGCAGCTGATCACTTGAAAGGTTATCAACAAGTCATGTCTCGTAGTTATAACCACAGAGTTAAGCCACGGGCATTTCAAGTGGGTGACTTAGTTTTGAGGGAAAATCCATGTAATCAGCAAGATAGAGAAAAGAAAGGCAAATTTGAACCTAATTGGCTTGGTCCATTTGTTATTGTAGCAGCATATGGTTCTGGAGCATATCAGTTATCCACATCAGAGGGGGACCTGTTTGAAGAGCCAATCAATAGTATTCATCTTAAGAAATTCTATGTCTAAAAAGTCCTGAAAAAAATCAAAAAAATCATAAAAAGTCCACCAGAAAAAAATCCCATAAAATCATAAAAGTCACGAGAAAAAATCAAAAATCATAAAAGTCACGAAAAAAATCAAAATCATAGGTCCTGAGAAAAAGTCAAAAAATCGCAAAAGTCCTGAAAAAATCCCATAAAATCATAAAAAGTGCTGAAAAAATCAAAATCATAAAGAATTACGAAAAATCTAAAATCACGAAAAGTGCGGCCAAAACAAATTAGGTGAAAACTTGGCAAACAAGCGCTACTTGTGATTACAATGGGCTCCTCCATTTATTAGTTTGTCTTATTTTCACTTTAGGCATCATTCATCCACGTCTATCATCTGTAAATATCTTTCATTATCCATACCATGTAGTGGGAATCTTTAGGTTTCATCATGGCTTGATGAAATTTGTACATATCTTTTATCTTTAGGTTGTGTTTACATTAAGGGCAAAATGCAGAAACATACAAGAGAGGGGCAACGAGCTTTCAAAATATCACAAGCAGACAAATAATAGCTTGACAAAACAAAACGAACATTGTCAAATCAACTCAATCACAAACATGTTTATGCCAATAACATGATCCAAACAACTA
The DNA here is from genome assembly GCA_007258455.2 of Sequoia sempervirens. Classification (NCBI taxonomy): domain Eukaryota; kingdom Viridiplantae; phylum Streptophyta; class Pinopsida; order Cupressales; family Cupressaceae; genus Sequoia; species Sequoia sempervirens. The sequence continues at coordinate 7,621 of VDFB02127014.1, read as the reverse complement.
TCGAAGTGAGAATATCAATGATGATAACCAAATTGGATGATCTTAATCTAAATAAATGTTTGAAATGCCTTAAACAGGATTTGAATGGTTGTTTGATTTTCTATCATATCTCTGGAGTAATTCGATGATGTACTGAACTAGAAAAGCAAGGAAGGAGTATGATTTTTCTTTGTCTTCTATTTGTGAGGAAACTCATTAGTACTATGCAAATTGGTCGCGAGACATGTTCTACTATGGATCATGGATGACATTTCAGAATTTACATGGGAAATGGGTTAACTCTTGTCTGTTTATGCAAGCAATACTCAGGTCATCTCGGTTCAATTATACCTAGATGCTTGTATTAACTTGCTATATTAAAAATCATGAAAGCAATACTCAGGTCATCACTGGTGCTAACATACCCTTTGATGCTTGTATTAACTTTCAACATTTCAAAACTCTATGATGATACAAAAAGCATGTATAAGCTCTCCAAATGGCAATATTGTATGAATGTCCTGCATGGTTAGTATAGATTGCATTCATGATTAGAATTTGCATCTTGCATTCATAGATTCCTAAAAGTTGGCAAAGAATCAAAGATTTATATCTTTTCAAATATGACTGAGTATATTTTGACATTCAAAAAACATTATTTCATACATTATTGCATTAGACAATCATCTATCATAAACATCATACATTCATTTATCTCATACCATCATGTATATAAATAATCATAAATCATGAAGCCATCATATAGTACACATCATATATATATATCATATAAAATCATCACTGCATTTCATATATTTCAAAAATGAATGTCAAAATGTACAAGGATGTCAAACTACAAATGATATAATATCATCAAAAATGTGATCATCTCACGGTGTATACAAAATGTCTCAACAGAATATCATAAAAGAGATCATATACAATGCACTAGGTAGAGCTATCCTGTGATGGAGCTGGCCTAGGACCTGTACCAACTGCACCTGATGGACCTGTATCACCTGCCCCTGATGGACTTGCTCCGCCTGACCCCGGTGGCCCTCTAGGAGGTAATGGTTGTGTCACACCCCTGCTGGTAGTACGAGAGCGACCATGAGTAGATCATGACTGAGTGTAGCTCTCTCTCTGCTCAGCTGGGACTGCATCATGATATCTAGTGCGATAAAACTCTACCTCTCAAGTAGCCCTCGTAACCTCTCTCATCATATCACCTGGAAAAGTACTCCCTGCCACTCTCTGTAGGCTATCTGCTAAGGCAATGGCCTGCTCACCCCGCTGTCTAGCTGCATCTCTCTCGGCAGTGATCAAAGTCACCTGACCCTGCAACTGTGAAATCAAGGCCTGTGCCTGTGATAGCTGAGCCTGTAAGCTCTGTACTGTGCTCTGCAAAGAAGATATTTGACTCGCTACTGTCGGATCCACTGACGGGGATGGGTCAGTATGCCTCATCCGTGGTCCACCTCTGCCTGCCCTACCTCCTCTACCACCTCTCCTGCCGCCTCTCCTGCCACCTCTACCATCATCACCATCATCTCCATCTGAGTCATCATCTCCACTACCCTCCTCGTCATCACTGTCCTCTGAATCGTTATCACCTGACTCTGAGTCTCTCTGTCGACGTCTCTGTCCAATGATAGGAGCAATGGCCTCATCAGGATCAAACATGCATGGAGGTGGATGCTGTAGAACATACTGTACATACTCTGGTGTCGCTCCTGCATCAAGAACATCCACCCGGTAATCCCACATCTGTGCTCCTAAACTGGTGAACTCTGCCACCACTGCATCATAAGAGATCCGTGGACCCCACACTGCAAGCTCTGACTGTCGCCGCGCATAAATAGCTGAACCAACAGGCATACCCTGAATCCGACCAAACTGTCGCAATACACGTCGAGCAAGAAATCTCTCCAAGATCCATGTGGTCCGTCCAATCAAAAATTTGGAAGTGCATACAAAAGGCATCTCCCTCGCATCCTCTAGCCATGGCTCATAATCCAAATATGGCCTCCAGCATACTGTGTCCAAACTATCTAAAAGCCGCTGCCAATACACTAGTTTGCCCAGTCTAGGCTGAGCAATAATATGTGCATATCTCCATCTGTATGCTCGACCAGCTGGTCGCTCTCCTCGAGTCAATGGACGTAACACTGCAAAATGCTCCCATGCCCATATCTGTAGTAATGAGCATCCAACAGCAAAACTCTGGCCTCTACCATATACGATGTGATGTAGCTCGTCATATAGGTGGGCTAGCATACAGGTACCCCATGCATATCGCGTGCCCTGCATCACCATGCTCTCTAAGACACGACCCCATCCGATCGTGAACCCCTTCGACCTATGGTCGGGGCACAACACACCTCCAATGAATCCTGCAAGCACAGCTGGTAAAGGTGGATAGCTATCTGTAATCTCACCCCATGGGATGAAGTATCCGGCTATCTGAGTATCTCTAAATATCTGTCTCAAAGCAAGAGTACCTCCAGCCTCTCGTCTGTCAAAAACAACAATCTCTCCCATCACTGGGATCCGTAGGATGCGATATACGTCCTCGGGAGTCACTGTAATCTCGCCGGTCGGTAAATGAAAGGTGTTGGTGTCGCTATGCCACCTCTTTGCAAGTGCTGTCAATAGAGCCCTATTGAGGCGAACCTCAGGCATATCAAGTAATGAAGTCAAACCACAAGCATCAATCACATCTCTATCAGACTGTAATAAATGAGGAATCAATGACCATGTGCTCGGGAAAGTCTCTCGTACCTGCAAGACACCTAGTCTCTCCTGCTCACATACATCATCAAAACAACATCAATATCAAATCATCTTAACGTATCAATGAATCAATCAAATTATTTGTTTTTCATCATCATGGAACGCAAATAATCAACATCAAGTTTCTTTCTAACAACTTTAGGAGAAAACTTATCTATCCTATTTGTTTTTAACAACTTTAAAAACAAATTTATCAGCTACTATTTGTTCTCCAACAATTTGGGAAACAAATTTATCATGTGGAACAAAAAGCGCTACAGAACTAATTGTGGGCGCTACAAAATTCCTTATCAGCGCTAAAGAAACTTTTGCGCTACAGAATCAATCAAGAGCGCTACAAAACTTATCATATGCGCTATGAAATATTTTGCGCTACAAGACATATCAAAAGCGCTGTAATATATTTCAAGTGCGCTAAGAAATCAATCGCGCTACAATACATATCATATGCGCTATGAAATAGTTCACGGGCGCTACGACATTGTATGCGCTATGAAAAATTTCAAATGCGCTACGATACGCCTTAAGGGCACTACAGTATTAAACGCGCTATGAAAATTATTGATTGCGCTATGAAAAACCTTAAGAGCGCTAAAACTCAAAAACTTCTATAATAAACATTAGAAACGTGCGCAAAAACAAAATTTTTGAAAGACAGGAATTTGCGAGACACATACCAGAGGTCCGTAGTGCGTCGGTCGCTGATGACGTCGGATACGCTCGAAACGGTGCAGGTGAACTGGAAGTGCCATGATTATCCACTCAGAGCTCAATATTTGCAAATTTTACTAGGTTAAAATTGAAAATGACATGGAAAATGACATTTTTAACCTATATAATGGTAAAATTGGGGCATTTTATCATATTTTCACATCCCAGAGGCAATTTCTTCATCAAATTTTCATTTCATATCTTATCAGGGCAATTTCTTCATATCATAAGTTTCGAACGATAAATCGATATCTTTAAAATCATCAAAATTCAAAAATTCAAAAATTTAAACAAAAAAAAAAAATTCAAAAATTCAAATATCGATTCATCGTTCGCGGGGGCATACATCTATCAACATTTCAAATCAATATTTGGGGCAAAATTTCAAAATTCTTTGAAGTAATGCGTAAAACACATCACTTCAAAGAGGGGCAAAATGTATACACTTAAAAATGGTCATATCACATTATCTGGTAATTAATTAAATATTTTTAATATTTAATTAAAATCTTTTGATTCTATCTACTTATAAATAAATTTAAATAATTTATTTATATTGTTCATGATTTCATTTCGATTAAATATTTAATCACCTTTTCATATTCATTTCTTAATTAATTAAATAAATGTTACAATTTATTTATATTAATTATCATATAATCTTAGTTTGAATATTTTATTCAAATAAAGATTAAATTATTATTCTTCTTCTAAATATCATTTATAATTAAATATTCCAAAATATTTAATTATTTCCTCTAATTCAATTATTCATTCTTAAAATCATTTCTAAATTCTTCATATATCTATTTATAATTAAATATTCTAAAAATATTTAATTAAATCTTCTAAATATTTCATATTCTTCTAAAGTCATATCACAATTAAATATTCCAAAAATATTTAATTAATTCTTCCATAGTTTTCAAAAATCAAAAATCAAAATGCAATAAATGAAATTAAATAAATTTTATTTATTTAATTTGGGATTTATCTTCAACTCCCGGGAAACAAACTGCCAAAACAGAAAATTAAATTTCTCTGTTTCTGTGCAGGCTTGTTCCCGTGGGTTGAAGACAGGATTCCATCCTTCTCTCCAACCTCCCAACCTCCCCCATTTTCTTCTCAACCTCTCAATCTCTCACCATTCAAATTTACCAGACAAATTCATAGCCGTAGATTCTTGCCAGCCGGGATGGAGCCTGCAAAAATCTATAAATACAGCTGTCGGGAGCTCCAAAATGATATAGAATTTTAAGCAAGTAAATTATAGGCAAATTGCAAGTAGCATTAGCATTCATAGAGCATTTTCATAGCAATAGCATAGAATCATAGCATAATAGCAGTAGAACCATGATACATATCATTCACAGCCCCTGTGCATAATCACAGCCCCTGTCCATATCCGTATCAACAATTCCATCTTCACCAACATATAGAATAGTTTTCCTTTGCATACTCGTTCTGTAGCAGCCATTTGGAGAAGCTTACACAATCTGAGAGCCAAAAAGCTTCAAAAGAATCTCTGTGGATAGAGAAAAATGGGATAGCACTGAAGGATTTTTTTTGTTTAAATTTAATTTAATTTCTTTAGTTTAAGGTTTCATTTAGTGTTTTATGTTTTCATTTAGATTACAATTAAGGTACACAAAGACTACCAGAGGTACTCTTATACACCAAGATTCTTAGGGATTTCCAAAATAATTATTGCATAATGATCAATCTTAGCCTCTGAAACTTCATAATATAACTCAAATATCCACACCAACCTTGATTCAACTACTTCCATATGACACAAATTTGTAGAAACTTAGAATTTGTTATTTTTGGAGTATCTTTCAGTAACACTTCCTAGAATCCTTGATCTTTTTTTCATCCTCATTTCAAATGTTCCAAAGAATGCAGCAAGAGTAGTCTCTTGAGTGTCTGAATTACCAATATTTATCATGAAATTCCTAATATAATGGGAAATAGATTATGTATTTGTCCATTATATTCTTCCTATTACCTATAATTCTTTCAAGAATTAAAAGAGTAAGCAGACAATCAAATTTTCATATCAGAATGTATTCTTCTTGCTCTTCTTGATTTCCTTTAAGTTCTTCAAAAGATGTATTCAAAGTAGCTCACACAGGTCATAATCCATACCTCTTCTAACCATATCAATGGTAGTGTGTACAACAACAATAGAAAATGTGAGGTCATTGCTAGGTAGACAAACTTTGTGACCAATAACCATCGTAGCATACCTAATGACCGAATCTTCAATTTTTCTCAAAACAAGCTCTTTCCCTTTGAGGGTCACACCAGTCACCTCAATTATCTCTTGCTCATTCACAACCTTTCATTTGGGAACTGGTTCGGAGGAACACAAACCAATTACATCTTTGATTTATTATATGGTAAACAAATGTGCTTCATCAATCCACAATGATTCATTATGAATTCTACTCAAAAATATTTGAATATACTTCTTGTCGAACTCAAACAAAGGGGCTTTCCACCAAACATTCAACTTCTTCTCTACTAAAATTTTGTAAACATCATGGATTTCTTCCAATCCATTCTTCCATAGAATACTTAACTCAACTGGTGACATTTCCTCTATCTTACTATAGACGAAGGCATAGATATCTCTAGTGGGAAACACTCTAGGAGGAGTGCAAGAGAATGCACCAATTGACTCTTCTGACAAATTTTTCAAATGTTTCCTCAAGTTGAATTGAAATCTATCTAAAATATTCACAACCTTTGAATTATCCATAGGAATAAAATTTCAATATTCTACAAGTAGGAACACCTTTGTAATTGCCAACAAAGGATAGATATATATCTAGCTTTTGGAGCACTTTTTGAATCCACTTTGATCTCTTTTTCCCTTCAAAACCTAAAACTCTGAATTGCTCTGGCTTTTCTAAAATTCCTTTGCACACTTCTCCAAAAATGCATATGCCTCTTGAAATATATAAATTTATTTCTTTCATTCTGAATGCTTTTGTAATAAATGCTTCAAATTGTAGGTAGATGACCTCAAAAATTGTGTGCACCTCCATTCTTTCAAATTTTGCAAACTTCATTCTTCACACATGCGACTAAAAAATTCCTTAAATTCATTACTACATTAAATATGCTTCTTTCGTGATGTGACATAAGTATCGATGAGGGGGTTTATTAAATTTTTTGATAATTGCTCCCCCTTAGTCATTGCTAGACTAAAAAATCAACAAGTGTATCTGCACCAGCAGTCGGCACAGATAAGACTGATGATTCTTATTCAGCTTGCTTGAATTCTCCTTCCTTTTTCTAGATTATTTTCATCTCTTTTCTCACTTATTCTGGATCAATGATTGGTTCATGCTTCTTTGCTAGATAGTTATCTTTTCTCATTCTATAGTTATTAGCAATATGTTCCAGATTGTTGCAATTACAACAAACAACATTCTTTCTTTTATTCAATCTATTTTTGCACCGATTAGCTTTATGTCCAACCTTCTTGCATTTAAAACATTTACTGGAGAATGATAGAGTATCATTCATTCTACTTTTATAGTCCTTTTCCCTATGACCAAATTTGTTGCATGAGAAGCAAAAACCATTAAAAGATGGGTACCTTTGAGCATTAGGTTGTCTAATGGGAGTTCTTCTAGAATTGCTTCTTAAGTTCTTGATTCATCTATCTTTTCACTGAGTCTTCTTGTCAGAAGATTGCTTCGCTTTTGAACTCTGATCTTCTTCAAACCCTAAACCACTTTATCCAATGTCAGCCTTTGAGAAATAATCAACTCATCAAGCATTGCATAGCTTACCTTAAATTCATCCTCAAAACTTCTTTCCTTTTCTAGATCTAACCTCAAGATTTATGTTTCCTGCTCAAGCTTGACACATTCACCTGTTTTCACTTGAATTTCAACTTGTTGACAACCTTCAATTATTTTCACTTCTTCCAGTTGTTGCAATAGTTTGGTGATCTCATCATGTTCTCCTCTCAATTGATCACATACATATTCATGTATTCTCCTTAGATCTTTGATACAATCATTCACTTCCTTTAGCTTATTCTTTAGATATTCAATTTCTTTTGAATATCTAGCAGAGATCACTTCTAGGGGAAAAAACTTCTTACATTCAAATTCTAGGA